>JAHSUH010000005.1:1340000-1510000 GCA_025388415.1 Cynanchum wilfordii
CACCTTGCTCACTGGCACACCAAGGTGGAGAGAGGAGATAATTGAGGTATTAGTATCTTGCTCAACACATTTTATTCTTGATCTTCAAATGGCACTGCTCACCTCATCACTTGGCCAGTTAAAAAATTATTCATTTGTTTCTGTCCAAGCAAACAAACCAGCGAAGAAAAGGAATTACACATCAGATGGCTTTAATTTGTCCACCATAGCCATAATACTTCAGAAGTCCTTCATTCTGCCTCCAATTTTCTTTGACCTTCACTTCAACCTGATCAAATTATAGTTTATGTTAAGAACAATTCTTGTCTCAGCAGAAGGGGCAATGTGTTCTTCAGGAGAAAACCAGTATTCCAACACTAAAATGAAAGCATTTTCTGTGTGTACTTGGGTCCATATGAAAAAAGGCACAGTGTAACTCTACTTCATAAAAAGATCTCAGAATTGCATAAGTAACAGTAAGAACAAAGCTCAGCTGGTACCTCAAGGAAAACTTTTTTCTGCAAGAAATCTTCGATATCAAGTCGTGCAGCGGTTGCAAGTAGCTTCAATGCTTTTCCTCCCTAGAAAAAGTTTCAGTAATTCACTACAATGTTGAAAACTTAGAATTCAACAAATTATTAGAGAAGTAAAAGCAAAGAAGAGGATAAAGATTATTTCACTAGAACTGCTTTTAGAAATTTAAACAGTGACTTTTCAAAGAGTAGTAGATGGATTCCCAGTCTTGACAGAAGCCTTGTTATCTTATAGTATGCTTAAAATCAAGCTAACTCATCCAGTTTCCAGAGTAAGCAAATGTACACAGACAAATGTTTGAGAAATAGCTGGCCTATTCTTCTTTGTTAAAAAAATTCTCAAACACTACTTTCCAACCTGAACTTGAGCTTTAGTTACCACTGAGTGCAAAGGGGCCATTGAATGACATAGAAGCAAATAAAATCATTATTCAGAGGTTCTCAACAGGCTACTCTCCATCAGGAAACTCTAATTCAGAATTGATTCTTCATGCTAACAAACCCCCTTAACCTTTGATTTTCTCAGGGATAATCAAGAGAAATTCTATTCCAAGAAAATAATAAATAAAAGCACACTTATAATCATAAGAACAAAATAACTGTAATTATATTACCTTTCCAATGAGGATGATTTTCTGTGAGTTTTTCTCCACAACAATTTCAACTTGAATAAAATCTTTTGCACTTGGTCTAGTTTTGTAACTAATAACATTAACCTGTTCAATCAAGAGTAGTATGATTAAACAACCGTGCACACAACAAAAAGCATTGAGATTTTAAAAAAAAAAGACTCTATTTAGAGGAAAAACTGAATATATTGAAGACAGATCAAGTAAAAGGATGCCAAAAGGTTTTAGTGTATCAACTAAAATATATCAAGAAGTCACTAAATACTGTTTGACCTGACATGCATAAGGAACCTCATCACGGTATTGTAGCAAGATCTTCTCCCTGACAATTTCAGCAACAAAAAATCGTTCAGGATGCTCACTAGCAATGTCCTGAAAACCACAACATGGGAAACAATGAGGTAAGATGTTGTTCATTTTCTATGAATACCATCACAAGCAAGTATAAAATAGGTCATTATCTGTATCTAGATTTGAGGTATAAACACACCAGAAACATTTGAAGAAGAATACTAGGCCTAATTTCCAGCTAATGAAAGTGGTATGCATACATAGACTTCACTGATAGAGTTCTTAAATTACAGAACCACAGAGGCTTAATTAACAAAGTGTTGCACAAGGACCAGATGAAGTTGGGAACAATAAGAAGACATCTGTCCCCCTCAGTTACAGTCAAAACATTTCAGTGATTATAACGTTAACTGTAGTGCCAATATAGAACTTGAACTAAATAGGTACATGACTGGAGTTGAGTTTGATATCTCCTGTTTTCACTTTTATTCCTTTTCCTTGATTCCAATTAAATGAACAAGGATGGGATTGAGACAATCACCAGTATCCAAAAATGCTAATGCACTCAAGGAGTTGAAAAGTGAACAATTTACATGTCTGAATAAGAGCTGTACTAATAGGTAAAGATCAAATTATCCAAAAGGATAATCTGTTTCCTCACTTTGGAAGAATACAAGAGCCAAAATAAATCAGTACAAACCTTAGGGTAGTAAGCTGGGCCAAAAGGAAGTTTTGATAATATCCAGTCTCTGACATCCTCTATTCCAAGCCCATATTTTGCACTGACAGGTATGACTTCATCAGCATCAGTAAATTTCTCATACCACTACAAGAACATGATACTGGATTCAGATAGATAAAGAGACAGAAGAAAATTTTTAAAAAGAAGATTTACCTAGGAATTATAGGAACTCATTGAACGTGGATAGGGTAAATAGATGTGATTTTTTAGCTTACTAAAAGAAAACTGGAGATCACATGGAAGACATTTGATGATTAAATCAATCATGTTTTCTGCACCAATAGTAAGCAAGTCTTATAATATTTTATTTAGCTTTTGGAACAATGGTTTAGTAATTTGACCATCAATCCAACTTTAGAAACCTACTTTCCCCCTTAATTTTTAGATCTACCAGCAAGTAATGTAGATTATAAAATATATTCACCTCGAGCTTCTTTGCAATTTCACCAGGTTTAATCAGGTCCTTCTTATTCAGGACAAGTAAAATGGGTAATTTATCTTTGAGGTCACCAATGCCCTCTTCCAAAACTTCATCAATCTGCAGCTCAGAAAAGGAAAAGTCAAAGAAGAAACATAAGTTTTCCTGATACTTTCTAATGAATAAGAATACCTGTTGTGGCGCCTTACATGCATCAACAACTACTAGAGCACAGTCTGCATTAACAGCAGCACTCCGCACATTATTCATCATCATCGAGTCCAACTTGTGCATTTTCTTCTCAATAACACCAGGTGTGTCATAAAGTATCATCTGCAAGTAAGTTATAACTTTGAAGAGCAAGACAAACTAATTTCCCTCGTATGTTCTAGCATGAAATAGTAGAAAACATATGAGAGACCTTCCATTTATAAGGTCCTCGTGTCATAAGTTCCAATTAAAATGGATTATTATTATTATTATTATTATTTTATTGAAAGGAAAATAGTGTTGATGATACTTAAAAGTTGGAAAATCGACAATAAACAAGGGCTGGGAAGATTTTTGTAATAACCATCTAAATCCCAATTTTACTAGAATAGGGCACCGATATGATCATTTGAAAACTATTTTATCCCTTTTATATACTACACACAAGTTCAGTATAAGAACTGAAATCCAAAAACATTAACCAAATTCCCGACCTGATAGTCTTGACCAGAACATATACCAAGAATTCGATGCCTAGTAGTTTGAGGCTTATCCGTAACAATGGAAAGCTTCTGCCCTAACATTTGATTTGAAAGTGTACTTTTTCCCACATTAGGCTTGCCAAGAACTACTACATATCCTGCATTACCATGACCATCACTCAGCAAAGAGCCAGGGGGGGAAAATGTCCATTGAAAAGTTGAAAATTCAAATTGAAGTTACCACTACGATGACTGGGGTCATCATTTGCAAACTCAAGCTCCTCCATTTCATAATCATCAAGCAAAGCCATGTTTCTGTCCGGTTTTCCACTCAAAGACAACAAAGTCGAAGAGGATTCTTCATCTTCTAAGTCTCCTTCTCCGTCTAATACAGAATCTATCCTCGTCCCTGCCGCTAAGTCACTATAAACACCCTCATCCTCATTATTTTCTTCTACAGTTTGAGTCACTACGTTTCCATACACGAGTTGTTCCTCCGACGAAACGAGCTTCCTATTTCTACGCCTGTTACCGGCCCTGGTACTGGTGGGTATGACTTGAAGTCGGAACCGAAGTTTATGGATAGAATTTGTCCTCGGTTGTTGATGGAGAAGAAAAACATTGTTGAAATGGGCATAGCAATAGTGAGAGTAGGAACTTTTTCTCCAAGAAAGAACGGACGGAGAAATATCCTTGAGAGAGAGAGTTAGCACCTTCATGATGTTAATGGCGTACCGGAGCCGGAGGTTGGCTGGCCGAGGCACTCTCTCTGCCTCTCTGCTTCAGTGGCATTTTATCTTCAAGGTGATTGTTTTCCAATGAAACGGCATCGCTCCAGTCTCCCACTGTTTCCATTACGAGAAAAATCCAAAATTATTTTCAGTACCACGTCGAATTTGACATTTACAAATTATCATTTATTTTATTGTTATTTTTTTATTTACTCTTTAATAATTAAGAAATAATCTCATCTATAACTATAATTCGAATTGTAAAAACACTCCCAAAATTATAGTATTTAACTAAAATTATAACATAAATATGCCTACTTGACAGATGAAACATCTAAGATAAAACAAGACAAACCAGCTAATTATAACCTTCAAATTTTTAAAATAACAATAACTAAATAAATCCCCAAAAAAGGCCTGAATATATAATTCATAAATTTTATAGGGAAACTCTCCCATTCTGGCTCCTTACAACTATATAAATTTCAAAGCTTAAAAAATTATTATAAGAACCAATTATACAAAATGTAATAGATTTGAAACCATTCCTATAAAAAAATTCAACGGGAAAGAAATGTTCTATACATTCTCAATTGAAACGCAAATTGAATATGAAAGCAATCTCATAAGCTTTTCCTTTCGGCGAACAGTATTTGCAGACATGCTCAGTTTGCAATAACTTATTTTCCTGTATTCAAACTAATTCTTGTCTCCAACTATAAACACTATTGAGCTCTAGATGTATTTCAGGACCCATACATCTCCTGAAGAAGCAGAACAAAGTGCAATATCAGTCAAAAAGGAGGTATTATTTACAGGATAGTTGACCTCTAGTTTTCTTTCTTCTCTTTACTATAGATAGGAACTCACTACCCTGATTCTTGGTTTCCCTCAGGAGTATGAGACTGATTTGAGGAATATGTCCCCTTTTCAGTTGGGAGGTATGACCATGCTAAGAAAGCAGTACCAAGTGTTAGAGCTCCAGCAATCGACCCCCAAATTAACCTGTTTTGCCTCTTCCTTTTTTGCCTGAGTCGCCTTGCTGTTTCTGCACAGGTCAAGAGAAGACAACCATTTAAGTAATAACCTCAACAACCACAATCAAGAGAATTAAAGAACAACACATGGTGAAGAGAAGGAAACCAACAAATCTGGAGTTTGTAGTCAGGCACGAAAAAGTATAATTCAACCACGAAAAAGTTACTAGTCAGGGACATACCTAGATAAGTGTATATAAATTAATGTATTCCACCTCAAGTTCCAACTGCAGCTTGATTAGGGTAAAATTTTGGTAAATCATATTGCTTAGCAATTTTTCTACTAGCCAGTAACATGAAAGCACTTGAGAAATAAACTCAAGTAGCATGTTAATTTCTTCTCATATGCCAAAAAAAAAATTCCTAGAAAGCAAGGGAACATTTCTTGATTGATGATGGGAAAGAGTTTTTCTAGTCCTTTTTTGCCTATAAAATGGGGGGAAAAGGGCAATAAAGGAATCGAACACAAACAGCCATATTTTATTTATAAACATTAGAGCATCCACTTACTGGAAAGTAAAGGGTGAACAGATTGGCTTCTCCTTCACAACTACTTCTGGTAGTTCTTTCCCTTTAATCCTCCTCCATGATTTCATTTATGCAAGACAAAATAAAAGGTCTACTATGAACAGAGACATACTATGATTAATAACCCCGCTATATACACACACAAAAAAGAAAAAAAAGAAAAACAGAGAAAAGACATCTTGTATTTACTTCTTTTTGAAAAGAATAACTACATATGCGGTTTCAGAGTTGCCCTTGTAATACAAAGAATTACGTTATCCAAGTTAAAGCGCAACAGAAAAAAAATTCCCAGCAATTGCAACAAAAAAAGAATAGGAAAAGAAATATAATACTCTTGACGAAAAATTATATTCTTAGAGATGAAAGTTACTGATTACTTACCCACAGTTTCCTGATTCCTATGGGACATCTCCCTATTAACAGCCTCATAATAATGTAGCCTGTCTAATAACCGGGCAATCTCAAAGTTCTTCAACTCCATTTTTGCTTCCATCTCCATCTCAAACTGAGCCTTTGCAGTTCCCCTTCCAATCGAATTTGACACAAACCGAGCAAGCAATAATTGTTGGGATAGCTCTTCAGCAGGATTATTTTGCTCTTCATCCTCAGAAACAGCTATGGGATCCAAAGGTAATGTCAACCCCACAATAGATAACTCTTCACGGATCTTCAGCCAGCGAGCTTGTATAGTATTCAATTTTTCTTCTGTTTCTTTTCGTTTCTCTATCTCCATCAACAAACTCAGTCTTATTTCACGCAACTCAGCTTCAAGGTCAGTCACAGAAGCTTGAGGACCACTTTCGGAAGATAATTCTGAAAGAAAACATGTGATCTTATGATGGACCCAAAATACCCTTCATGAATTCTATCATTAAGAAATTGTTGTAAATGCAATCTTGATTTTGTAATGGTACAAGTTTAAAAATATATATATATGTATCTTCGAGTAGCAATGAGGGAAAAAAAATTTAAAAAGAAGAGAGTAATACTTAAAGAGTACACTACAAGAAAGGCCATGAAAAGGTGCAAGGTGTAATACCGTCCCAAGCATCATAAAATTCAACTGGCGGTGCTGAAACATTAGTAGATCGTTCTACTCCATAACTGCTCTCACTGTCAGCATTGCTCATCACACTCAGTGATTCTTGGGGCTCAAAGAAATCATCAGCGTCATAATTTCGCTGCATATTAGAAGTGACCAACTTCAAAGTACCATTTTGCATAGCTGGTGCATTAGCAGAGTCGGCAACACAAAGTTCACCATTAAAAACGCCATCAGTTACAGGACCATGAACAGAGGGGGCAACATCACTCTTCTGAGGTTCTTCAGTATGTGCATGAGTAGAACTCTCATTTCTGGCTGCAGGATCCACCTCTTTTTCTGCAGATATTCCATTCTCATCCACCTTTTTCTCATTTAGAACCTGATTGTGAATAGCAACATCATCCTGAGAGAAACTTTTAAGAAGTCTTGGACCCCTCCGTTTGTGATTGACAACATAAGGCGATGGAATGAATGAAGTTGGTGAATCGGGAAGTGGGGTTGGCTCAGGAGTAGCATAGAGAGCCGGGGATATTTGAGTCCAATGATATTCTCTATCTATCATGGCAGTTGAAGTAACATTGTTTCTACGGGGCATAGAATTAGGCGCACTAACTGACTTTTCAAGTCGGTAATCAGAACCATAAGTTCCTTTGTCAGATCTTGTGTTTGGAGTACTAATCTTCCTTTCAAGTCTTGGATCAGAACCAGTCTTCACTGCTGCCATAGTTTTTACTGTCCCTGGTTCAATCAACCTATCCAGAGCTACTGATGTGAATGTTGGCATGACTCTGCAAAATCAGCAGCCTACTCAACCAAAAAAAAATTAATATTTAATTTTGTTATTATACCACAAATTAGTTTCCATTCTAATGCTGTGCAAAAACAGTGAAACATCCAAGAAGCGTGGCCCCAATAAGACTAAGATGAGTAAGATTCAAATTTGAACGGCACAGCACCTTATAGAGCCAAGGAGACTAAGTTTGGAATGCTTCAATTCCAGATGCTTCCACAAAGCAACCAACACGAGTGGATAATCGACATAGTCATGTAATTACTTATGTTATGCTATAATGCAACATCAATGTACTGTGTGGAGAACATATAAGAAGATCAATTGTTACATTATTTAGTGTTTAAACCAACAGTTTATAATCAGTTTGTTCCGCGCAGAATCAAACCTACACATGGTTTTCAATTTAATGCTTGTAAATAAAACATAACGATTATAAACTTAAAAACGGGAACAATTCAATAAGGATAAATTACGTAAAATGATTACTTTCTGATCTCTCCTTGAATGATCTCCATACACCCTGTAAAATGATGTTCTAATGGTTACTATTCCCTTAAAATGGTCCAGATAAAGCAAAAGGTACCATAACCAAAAGGAGATTCATCCAAGTGTAAGAATAAGAATCTTTACCTGATCAATCATAGGCATCAAACCAATTGCACGTGCACGAAGAAAAGTTCCTGGTAGTACAGGTTCCTGTGAATAGGAAAATGAGTCATAACATTATCAAGAGATCGGAAAGGGAGATTCCATGACAATATCAAGCAACAGAACAAGCAATGAGAAATTCGGAAGGTTCAAAGTAAAATAAGATAAACCTGCATAAGGATCAGTACATCCATGGGGTCGCCGTCCTCACAAATTGTTCTTGGAATGAAGCCATAATTATGTGGATAAACAACTGATGAATAGAGAATACGATCAACCTAGAAAAGAAAATACCAGAGAAGGATTTCCCAACTCTGAGGATGACTAAAAGAATTATGTAGAAGAGTAACAAATAAGCATTTCATGAAGAGATTGACATCAATGACTTCACATCATAAAGTTGCACATTTAAAAAAATCAGATAATGGAATACATCAGTACACAAACAAGAGTTACATGGGAAAAATATTCACTATTTACACTAGATAGGATACAAAGGCAAGTCATATCACAGTTAGAGAGACCAATACCAGCTTAAGTTATATATATTATTATGATCTGAAGGGAAAAGATGGGAAAAAATGAGACACACCTTGATAAGGCCACTAGCCTTGTCAAGCTCATACTTAACTTTGCTGCCTTTTCCAATTTCTACCACCTGCCAATTCGCCGCAAATCTTTGAGTCAGGATGTTCTTTGATATGCACCTTAGTCATGAGTGATGTTAGGTTCAAATGAAAATGTAAACATTCTTCATAATGGAGATTCTTGATCATATGCTAGAAACAATGGTATTGTACAACAATAAGTAAACAGAGTTTTGGACATTCTTGCAATGGTACAAATAAAGATATGCCATTAACATAAGTAATCATCAGGAGAGACAATCAACAGTGAGATAAATACAAGAATACATACACAGTTGAAAATTGATGGTGCTCCAGGTCCTGCAAGAACATACAATCACAAATTAAGTTAAGAAAAATGCACAAACAATGAAATGCTGCCTCATTAAGGGCAAAAAGATCAACATGTATCAATGGATGAGATGCCAATATAATCTTCCACATTAAACAACATGAAAATGAAAACTGTATACCGATTTCCAAATCATGCCAGGGATGTGCAGCAACAGTTCTTCGTGACATAGAGGAGAGAATTCTTTCGTTGAGATTAACAAGGGAGTTTCCTGAACTTCTTCCACTGTTGGCCATATTCGACTTAACCAATAAAATATATTAAATGGTAAGCATGTAAACTAAATGATTCTACAGTGGAATAGGACAATTGAAAAAATTAAAAAAAAAAATGAAATAGGTAAAAAACTCCCAACAATCAGAACGATTTGATAATTCTAGCATAAACATGAAGAGTTGTTTAATTTATCAAAAACCAAGCATTAAACCTATGAAAGAAAAAAGATAGCCAGCCAAATGGATCATGACGGTTCTAGAAAATCCCCTGCAAAAAGCAAAATCAGAAAATCTTTGATTCTAACTAAGAGGGCCTTTCCTAATCTAATCCACAAACAACATCAGAACAAAAAAAGATCAATATAAGAAAATTAAAAAAGATCTTTTATTTTTTCTCTTTCTCCCCCCCCCGGCCCCCCTCTAACCATCAACTCATGCACCAGCCAAACAATGAAAGAAATCAAGAAACAGAAAATCAGGCAACCCAAGAAAGAAAGTACTCCCTACTACCATAAAAGAATCATAACGTATTCATAAACCAAGAAATTGCTGCATGCATAATCAATTGAAGCAAACAAAAAAGAATGCACTGAAAAAAAAAGCAACCTTTTTCAAACAAGAAAGTAGAGAAAAGGGGAGTGAGACTTACAGTTACAGTAGAGAGAAGAAGGAAGAAGAAAGAAGAAAGAAGAGAGAATCAAGAGAGTTCGACGAGCGTTGTGAGGTGGTTAATGAAAGACAGCAAGTTAGGCAACATTACTCCCTCTCCATAGTCCTATAATACTATTCTTCTTTGCTCTTTTTTGGTCGAACTGAAGTCTGACTCACTCTCAGTGGTCGGTTTTCCTTTTTCCTGTAACGTCTCGAGCTTCTTCTCAGTGGTCTGTTTTGTGGTCAATGTCAGTCGTACGATGTTCTGACCATATTCATCGGACCGTTGTTAAGACATCCACGTCTCCGGCCTAGTCTATTTCTTTCGTTTCCCTATTTAGTAAAAATAGGTGCTTTGGAAAAATGAATCTTTTAAAGAAACAATAAGAGAATGCCACGTAATATTTGCTGGTTTAGATAGCGGGGTACCGGACTAGACTCAGTGGTTCGTCCACTTGGTCAGGCCAATAGAAGAATATTCCATTCTACATGCTATATATGCATAATTAATTTAGGATATTTTTTGATTTTAAACTATGACAAGAAAAGAGAAAGCTAGGCATTCATTACAAATTTCGCTTCTTTTTGCATCAAAATCTTCCAAATATATGAACTTGCAAACAAATTTAATATGAACAGAAGCTATATAGCATTTGCCAGTATTGATTCTTGGCAACTCAAGTAGCATTTCCTTTTCTTTCTCTCTCTCTCTCTCTCACACACACACACACACACACAAAATAAAATGCAATTTGATGATGGTTTACAAAGAACTTGTTATGTCTGAAAAAGGGCTTTCTCCACACACAAATATTTCTAACTTCTTGCAGCCAAATACCAAGTCTCCTCCCATTGTGCAAACTTGTTGAAGTTATGATACTTTATACTGATTGTAGCTCCTCCTGCATATGCTCATAATCTTGGCACTAAATTCTGCAATTTATGCAGGAAAGACATGGTTTAGCTAAATGCATTTTATCTGAACATTTTTTTTTCTGCATTTTTTAGATCAAGATTTGAAATAATCTCTGTTGAGGAAAATTACCTTCTAGCTTTAGTAATGCACTTGTTCCTGCAGGAAGTCTTTTGTCCTGCAGACAAACAGCCTTTTTGTCAATTCTTTGAACTTCACTTGTGCATATGAAAGTTTTACAATGATTACAAAACTTACATAATAAGCATGCCAATAGTAAAGTTCCTTCCTGGAACCGGCCTCGACTCTCTTGAGAAGTTGTTCAACTAGCTTCTGTTGTGATGAAAAATTGTTTTTTTTTTTGTTAGAACAGGTATCAATGGAATCCTGTAGAGCAGATATGTTGAAAGAAAGTGTTGTATGGATTTACCAGAAGAATCAGCTTTGGATGAACAAATTCCAGGAGTAGCTTTTGGTACTTCCCTCTGATGAAGAATAATCTGATGATGCCTTTTTTTTATATATATATATATATATATTGTCATTATGGATGATAATCATAGCCATTGAATTAAGCAACATTCTTGCTAAAAATGGAGAAAAGGAAAGATTCAGAAACTTTACTTATTATGATTTGATGGATCAGACAGAATTTCTGAAGCAAGTTCCACAATGTTATCTTCCCATCCTACTGGGATTGGTTGATCCTCAATAAAAGGATAGCTAAAAAGAGTTTTGATCTTTAATATATGAATATGAAAGATGAATGAATGCAGTTTTCAATAATTTAACCTTACTTGTGTGATTTGCAGGCTTCAAGAGCCATTATTGCTCTCCTTAAGTTTTGCTTTGATTTGTTAGCAACTTTAGCTGCAAAGCTCATAGGCAGTTCAAAATCTTCTTTTCTTGCAATCTGAATAAGAACCTCCATTATCTGAGCACACAAAGGAATGAATAAGGAATTAGCCCAGAAAACTTCACAAGTTGCAGCATATAAAAACTCCTTAATTCATTCGAGGATACTTACTTCATGAGTTACAGGAGGTTCAACCTTAATATTTTTACATCGGCTTTTAACATGTTCAAGAATACTTGTATCCTCTTCACAGCAGAGAATAAGTTTACATGCATCCGAGTAACCATCCATGATCCATTTTATCAAATGTTGTATGTTATCAGCAGCTTTATCAACACCATAAAGAACTATAACTGTAACAAAAACCAGGTATGCAAAACACTTAAAAATTCTGAATCAAAGATATATATATATATATATATATATATATATATATATATATATATATATATATATATATTGTATTAGTGTTCATAGGAAAGAAAAAACAACCTTTGTAATCTGCCTTCATATTAACATGGCTGATCTCAGGGATGACAGCATGTTCAGCACGTATTTGCTTGACTATAGCTATTAAGGCATATATGGCATTAGGCTCAGAATTCACATTGAGCTCAATATGGTGAGGACTTGAGCTTATTGGTGCTGCTACTTCCATTGCTCTTGTTTCCTGAACATGGAAATACTGCAAACCATGGGACATCTGCAAAGCAAAAGGAGGAATAGATACATAAAAATTTGAATACGATTATAATGAAATTGAGTAGTTTGTGCAAAAGGAACATACATTCCAAGCAGGGGGTCCATAGATTTCATGCAAGAGTGCCATTGCCAGTGCTTTCTTTCCAGAACCAGGGGGTCCCTTAAGTAAGATGTGTGGAAAGATTCTGCAGGAAACCTAAAAAAGTGCAAGAAAATATAATCTGTGCTAAGAATGATCAAGAAAAAGGAATGAAGATCCTTACAAGTTGCTTAAGTTGTAGAGCTTCTTGTTTGTGGCAAATGAATCCACTTAATGAAAAAGGTCGATACTTGTCAGCCCAGAACTCTCTCAAGCTTTCAACAACATAAGCTTTCTCAATAACTGAAGCCTCATAAATTGATCTTTTTTTTTCAGGTGACTTCTTGGACCTGCAAGATCCCTTGATGCAAGAAAACCATGCTTCGCTTTGGTTCTTTTGTCTGTTTGAAATAAATTTTTTTGTACTCCCATTTGTCCTACCACTATATTCACTAATATTACTAGTCTGTCTACTTACAGCAGAGCTGGTATTTGTGGTTGATTGTATCGAATTCAAAACAGTGCTAGCTATGGTTTCCGTTCTTTGGCTGAATTTGCTGTCAGTGTTACCATTTCTTGAAAAGATACTACCTTGCTTATTAAAGGCAGTATAGTCTTTGGAAAAGAAAATATCACCAGGTGCTATTGATTCTGTGCTTTCGAAAGTGGGATCAAAACCAGGTGGGGTTTTTGAAATCTTTGCATTAGCCAGCATTTCATTGATCTCACCGCCTGAAAGGTTATGCTTCTCCTTATCCTTTCTTGATGTGTTTCTTGGTAATGGAGATGGATTTCTGTCTGCTCTTTTTTGCTCTTTTTTATCTCCCTGGTGTTTTAAATTTTCATACTCTTTCAGCCTGGCCCTGGGAGCAGAAGCAGTCCTTCGACTATAATTATTGTCCTGTTTTTTGGCTTTATAAGGAGATATATGTCGGCGATGCTCTGATACTGAAAAAGGGCTGAGATTTCTACGAGTTTCTGAATCGGGTTTAAGTACATCATCCCTCCTGTATCTGGGTCGCTCAGATCTTGAAAATGGACTAATTGTTCTACGAATACTACCAGAATCATGGTTAACCTGATCGTTGTTTCCATTGATTCTCCGATGCTCAGACCTCGAGAAAGGACTAACATTTCTCCGACTGTCAAAATCAGGGTTTATAGTCCTGCTGTATCTCCTTTGAGTAGGGCTAAGCATTGTAGCTTTCTGGGGAGAATCTTGAATCACATTTGAACCCAGAAACTGATCCAAAGCTTCAATCTTTTGATCAGGTTCACGCCATGGACTGTCTTGCCATTCAGTTTCTGTATCTGATGGTTCATACCCACTTCTTCTCTGTTTCAAGCTTGATGAAAGGTGAGAATGCAATGCTCTTCCATATCTTGGTGTGTTCTCCATTATTTCAGCTTTAAAATGGATTAAAGATAAAAAAAAAACAAGAAAAACTCTGTTAACTTCTTCAGTTGTATGTTAGTCTGGTTAAAGAATTCCTTTGTGGACTCAAAATAGAGAATATGCCCATGAAGAAAAAGGAATGATACTGGTTTTGTGTGTCAACAAAGAATTTCTTGGAAACCAGCGATTGATAACTTTTTCTTGGGAAACCTGATGACTGCAATTTTTATTGATCACAAAAAGGCATAGTGCCATGGAAGCAAGAAAAAAATGCTTATATTTGAGGAAGCGATTTATACAAAGTGGATACATCGATGAAGACGATGAAAGTTGGCATTTAGTCCAGACTACAGAGTAAGTATTGCTAGCACCAGGACACTCATTTTGGACTCATGGATGTAGCACAAGAGTTTTTGGAGCAAGCTATGAAATAATCCCTTTTCTTAAAATTCTTTTTTCCTCCTCCTAGGGGAAAGATATAATAATTATTACATGGGATGTGATTCTCCAATTTCCATGTCCGATGAATCTCAGGACTTAGCTGTTACCAAATGGAATCTGAACAGGATTACTGTTCCACCAATAGACACAATCAAATAAAACTTGTATTCAGATGAGAAAAATGAACTGTCATATATGGAGTGAATCAAAATATGTTCAAGCTGTTTCAAAAGGAGTAGTAGATGTCAAATTCGATAACCAATCCAATAGAGCTTTGTTGACCAGTTCAGGAACTTCGTCATGGGGACAATGTCCTGCTTGGAGATTCACAAGGGAAGTATTGGGGTAAAACTCCTTGATACGGTTGGCCTTTGCAGGACCAACCCAGGGATCAAGGTCTCCCCATAGCAGTAGCAGTGGACAAGAGAGTTTGCTCAAGACTTTGTCCAATGTGTACTTCCTTTGATTCGACATGAATCGCGTCATTAGTCTGACAATTAAAACAGGAGCAAATTATCTTAAACATGCAGATTATCTGTTATTTTTTAACCAGAAACCATGTATTGGAAGATCTGTCTGTACCTGTAATAAACTTCCCCTGCATTCGGATCATCTGCTGGCCTTGTGATTGAATTGATAAGATAGTCATCCACATTGGAAGAGTTTATATACACCTGAAATGAGAAAATTAGACAAGGATAAAGAAATACAGACAACCTTTCTTTAGGTTGGAAAGAACTTGACATACACTCTTTAAGACAGATTGAATTCGAGCTGGTTGCTTGGCTTGCCAGAACAAAAACCCCAGCACGATACGCTGGAAAATTTCTTTTACTGGCTTTAGAATAAACTTCTGCAATGCAGTTTCTTCAGATTCAGTGCTCTCATTAATGGCATCCCCAAACTGTCCTGCACTATTTAACAACACTACCCCCTTGACTTGTTCCGGTAATGCTGCTGCTGCTACCAGAACAGTAAATCCTCCAAGGCTGGAATATGAACATGGGTAGTGCCATGATAATCCATTTTTTGAGAATTTAAAAATGTTCAGTTCTCAAAATAAGAAATTAAACCATTTTTCACCTGTTACCAACTAAAATGGCAGGCTCTTTGACCATCTCTTTCAAGAAATCTACGACCTGATCTCTCCACACCAAAGCATCATACTCAATTAATGCCTTCTCACTCCAGCCAAATCCTAGCAAGTCCAAAGCATAAACTTTGTAGTGTTTTGCCAATTCTGGTATGTTATATCTGAAGGAAAATGTATTAAGTAAATGAACAATGTATAATGGAAAAGCTCGGCATGGAATCTATCAAGAATTTTGATTCTAAAGTTCTTCCTAAGATGTTTTTTTGCATCTAAAATAAGTTAAATACTTATGCAAAGTTAAAAAAAGCAGTACAACAGGAAAGTACCTCCAGTGAAATGCAGAAGCACCAAATCCATGAACTAGAACAATAGGTAATCCTTCTCCTTCTACAACAAAATGTATCCTCCGGCCTTGCCATGTCCAGAAATTGTAGCCCTCAGGCTTAAATGGTAGTCTCTCCAATCCTATACTAGTAATAATTACCACTTAAATTTCCACTAAAAATGACAGTTTAATTACAACAATACTAAATAAGGAAAGGAAATTGAATAACCTTGAGACGGCTCAGTCATTACAGAAGGGGCAGCTACAGAAGCTCCGGCAGCTACTATTCCTTTGAAAGCAAAAGCTCTTCTACTCAATTGGCATCTGTTTTCTGGGAAAAAGAAAAGAAAGAAAATTTGTGAGGTGAACGTTGAGAAATAATATTACTATAATCAAGAAAGCAACGGAAATGAGTGACAGCTTACTATACTGTTGAATAATCCTCAGTCTCAAAGGCGCAAGAAACCTGTTACTGCTACTGGGATTGAAGAGCTCATTTCTTGCAGTTTGGGGCACAGTAGCACATGAAGTTGTTGACATGGATTCAATTACAAGCCCTAAGCTAGGGCTTGGATTCAATCAAAGATTGAAACTTTTGAAGTTCTTGGCAGTGGGATAGTGGAGAAATCAGCAGATTTTTCCAAATTTTTTTGCCCCACCTGAATCTTGATTGAGTTTTCTTGATTTTTATACTTATTTTCTAATTTTTGTGCGGTTGAAGTGTGTTCTCTACTCGTGGAATATTGCAGGCCAGTTAAACCTTTCTTACCCGGGAAAAGTTCAAACGGATTTTTTCAGTTAAACAAAATTAAAAATATTAATTTTAATTAGAAAAAAGATAACAGTGTATTGGTGTAATTAAACAATGTCGGGAGGGTTAAAACCGCAGTACAAGTTAGTATGCAGTACGTACCACACTTAAATTTCGGCGATCTAATGTTTTGGTAACGCCGATCGCCGGTCGCCTGTACTTGATTCTTCCTTTCCTTGAAAAATCCGATCTCCATCCTCCATCAACAATGGGAGCTTCTGCCAGAATAGTCTGCAATTTCTCCGCTCTCCTTTCTCTTGAAAAACCCCTGCTTAAGACCTTGCCAACAACCTCTTTTTCTCCTCGTTTTTCTCGTCCTCCCTCCATTTCCCTTTCACCAGTTTCAGTTCTTGGTCCCCATAATTACCTCCCAGCCGTTTCGTGCAATGCCCACATCACAAACTTCTCTAATTCATTTGGGTTTTCAAGTACCCTGTCTTCTTCTTCTTTTTCCTCACAGTTTCTGCTCAGCTCTGTATTGTCTAGTTCAAATTTCGCCCACATATTATCGGGTCCAAAGGGCGAGGGATTTCATTGGAATTATGCCGAGAATGGAAATGGAAGAAGGGAATTTGGGGTGGCGGGTGAAAAAGGGCCCATTGTGACTGCTGTGTTGTTGGGGTGGCTTGGTGCGAAGCCTAAGCATTTGAGGAGGTATGTGGAGTTGTACAATGCAAGGGGAATCGATGCTGTGTCTTTCGTTGTTTCTGTAAGGGATGCACTTTCTGTTGATCTAGGGAGAAAATTACAAGAGAGGATTAAAGGGTTTGCTCGTGAGTTAACTTCCTGGCTTTCTGAATCAGAAAAAGATGGACGGGAACGCCTCTTGATTTTCCATACCTTTAGCAATACTGGTTGGCTTGCGTAGGTTGATTCCATTTTTTTGGCCCCATTTTTCTCTTGATGTTTGTCATTTAAGCTAAACTGATTCAGAGTTCTTGCATGCTAACTGCTAGAACCATATCTTTTTTCACCAAATTCTCTTGTTGAAAGATTAATACTTTTAGAAAATTTACAGATTTTATGTATTGCTTGCTTTCACTTTGAAGTTTGAACCTTTCTTATTTTGGAAGCAGATATGGTGCCATTTTAGATAATATGCAGGGAAGACCAGATTTGCTAGAGAAGATAAAAGGGTGTATAATTGATTCAGGTGGTGACCCTAACATAGATCCAAAGGTTTGTATATTTCCATTTCTGCTGCTGCAGTCATTTTTTCATACTTCATATTACTTTTGCTGCTTGAGTTCTGATGCTTTTATGGTGCCTTGAGGATGTTTGTTCAGTGGTAGACTTCAAATTTTGTGTACACATTTGCATTGAAAATGATCTTTCAGACTTTCTATTTGTCTTGCTCATTACATTATATATGTAGAACTCAAGTATAAATGGTGACCTTGTTGTTGATCATGTATACCAGTTAAGCTTTGATCTAAAATGATCCAATCTCAAACTTCAACGCTTCAAATTAGCATGAACTGTTAGTTTGCTCACAAATCTGAGGTGGGAAAAAGATCATAGTGCTTAGTAGTTGGTAATTGTAGAATATCTAGGCTTGTCAATGGTTACTATTGTGAGATTGATGCATGTATGTATGTATATATATGTAGGTGTGGGCTGCTGGATTTGCTGCAGCCCTGCTGAAGAAGCAGAGCTCCTCTGCATATTCTTTAGCTGAAACAAAGATTCAAGAAAAAGACCCTCCATGTCTGGAATCCTTGCTCTTGTCTGCCCTTGAAAAGCTGTTCTCTTTTCTTCTCAACTTGCCCGATGCCAATCAGTAAGTTAACTAAAAAAACATATGACCATTTGGCAAAAGAATCAAAGAAGACACATTAGTTCTAATTTGGGGCACTGTTCTTTTCTTCAATATATTTATATGTATATATCAGGAGATTGTGCAAGATCATCTCAATCCTTACAAACCACCAGACACTCTGTCCACAGCTTTATCTCTATAGCAGAGCTGACATAGTCATTCCCTTCCAGTCTGTGGAATCATTTATCAAAGACCAGAGGGAAGCTGGGAAGAACGTGCAGTTTTTTGATTTTGGATCTTCTCCTCACGTAGATCATTACCGGACATTTCCTGATCTATATTCATTACATCTCAATAAATTTTTGGATGAATGTTTGACAGCAGACAGAAAATTGTATTAAGATTGAGCTGAAATTCTGGTACTTTTATTATTTACATTACTCAGTGCTGTTAGACCACCAAATACTTCCTGTTGAATCATTTTTGGGTTGATTTCTTTTTTGTTCTTTTATCATCAATATCAATGAAAGTTTATTCAGTGATAATTTTCATTTTTTAAAAAATAATACAGATTATAAATTTTTTTATAAATATTCATAAAATTAGATTCTAGTGTTTTGAAATTATATAATATAACATAAACAAACCAAAAAATTATAAAGAATAAAGAGAATATTATTAATAAAATTTTTGTATGTCATTACAAAGGGTCCTAAAACCTCTATTTAGAAGGGATAAAGAGGGGAAGGATTTTAACATCATGAGTGACACACCATAGTGCATCAAGTAAATGCGGCAAAAGTAAAGGAAGGAAAATCCATGGACCGACCCTATCATCTCCACCCCACCCCGTAGGAACTACGAGATCACTCCAAGGATTTTTTCGATATCCAAAGGTCATGGACCGACCATAGAACCTATTGCTCAATAAGTGGAACACATTAGTTGTTTGCTCTCGGGTTGCATAGTAAAGGTTAGAGAAGGGCAATCGCTAATTCTTAAAGCTAGTATTCTTAAGACAGACTAAAGAGTTATACCCTTTTTAGTTCTCCTCGGATAAGTTTCATAGATTATATATGCCAATTTTCATTAATTATTATCATTAATTTCAAAATTAAAGAATAATTATGACTATTCAATGAATGAATGCACATCTATAAATTTCAATGAATCTTCAAATTTGATGAATGTAACATCTAGTTATTAGTATTTAATTAATTGAAAAAATTAAATCAATAATTTATTCACTCCCACAGACTAATGGATGTGAAGGGTAGATATGTCTTTTTGAGTTTTAATGAGAATATATGCTTCTGTAACCTCACCCGGCAAATTTAAGACCTGGAGTACATAAATCTTACCCTTGACGCTTCCAATACACCTACTTCCTCTTTAGTCTTCACTACTCAGTCTCCATCGAGCTTTCAAGATTCGAGCTTTCATCTACAAAAATGGCGATTTTGGATGAACCCAATTCGAATTTTACCTTATCTCCTCCGAATTCACACTCCGCTGTGGTTCTTGGGGGAACTTTTGATCGCTTGCATGATGGTCACCGCCAGTTCCTCAAGGTTCTTGATGTTATTTTATGTAATTGTTTTTGTGTTATGTGACCTCGTTTTTTTGACTGTAAATGGGGAAGGAAAAGTTGAAACTGGTTGATTTTGCAGGCAGCTTCGGCTTTGACGAAGAATCGTGTTGTAGTCGGCGTTTGTGATGGACCTATGTTGACTAAGAAACAGGTACTGTTTCTTCTGTTTTTATAGTCATCTTGCATTTTGCTTAATCCTTTAGCCAATTTCTTAATTTTTTTTTTCTTTCAGTTGTAGGTAAATATGAATGTTTGTATGTTTAATGAGAAAATTTTAATCAATTTGATCATAAACTATTTATGAATTAGGAGATACTTGTGTTTCTTACACTACCTGCAATTTTGTGCAGTATGCCGACCTAATAGAGCCAATAGAACAGAGAATGCAAAATGTTAAGGAATATATTAAGGTATTTATTACCATTTCATTGTTGATCTTTTACTTTCCTTTTTCCCATTCTTATGCAACATTTTTAATAGGGAACTACTTTTTAATGCTATTGAAGCTGATAATGTGATGTTACTGAAATAACCTCCTGTAATCCTTCCTACATATAGCATACTATACTGTAATCATTCTCTCTCTCTCTCTCATGATTTTATATATATATACCCTGTATTATGTCTTGAAAATTTTCTTTCCAGTCTGTTAAGCCAGAGCTAGAGGTGCAAGTAGAACCTATAGTGGATCCATATGGTCCTTCAATCGTCGATGAAAATCTGGAGGCTATTGTTGTCAGGTGAAAGCTGTCATGTTGTTCTTTGGCATTTTACACTTCTCCTTGTTGTTTTAGTGTCTGTAATTATGTTAAAAGAACTATAACCTCTGTGGATACAGAAATTGACATGGAATAACTATTGCCAAAATCGAAAAAAAAAAAAAAAAAAACTGGATACTTGCTTTTACTGAAGAGCAACTTTAGTTTACTTCGTTGTTTTATGTTAAGAAGAGAATAAAAATCATTTGTGATAATTTAATTCTTTCCCCAATACGGACATTCATATTGGGGAAGGAATTGAATTTTTTTCCCGTATCTACTAGAAAGGATCACACAAGAAATAGTTTTTTCCTAAAATTGTCTCAATCGGGGCTCAAATTCAGGAACAAACATTAGTTTATTATCTGCAAGATGATTCTGCATGTTCTTCTTCCCTAACTCTCTCTATTTTGGATGCATGTGGATGAGATTTCTATTTTTACATTTCTTGGGGGGTTTCTTGTTAAAGGGATCAGTTCTGGTTCTGGCTACTTCTGTTCATGATATGCTGCTACTCCGTTCCTCATGCATTTTGTGTACCTTAAACTAAGCTCATTTGAACTGTTATTCTTCTGGCAGCAAGGAAACATTACCAGGTGGGCTCTCGGTCAATAAGAAGAGAGCTGAGAAAGGCCTTTCACAGCTGAAGGTTTAGAATAATTATGCATTCATTGACACTCCAAATCTTGTTAGACAATTCAAAGATTTCACCTTTACTGTGTTTTTTTTCGTTGCAGATTGAAGTTGTGGAGCTAGTACCTGAAGAATCTAGTGGAAATAAAATTAGTTCTACAGCTCTAAGAAAACTTGAAGCTGATAAACTTGAGCAGGTTAAGCTAGAATCCCAGAACTAAATTTTGATTGGATTCTTTAGAGCCAAAAAGAAACAGGCTTGAACCATTTTGTTCATCACCAAATTGAAATACACCTTTTTCTTTTTCCCTTTTCCTTTGTTGGAAAAAATCATGTTTACCTTTTTCTTTTATCTTTCTGTAAATAAGAATAATTACTGCTGCAAGAAGAGATGATTTTATTTGGGAAATTGATTCTTTCCCTGGAATGGAAATGGGGGGCATATGCCTATAAATGGTTTTATTTTCTTGATCAAGAAATGATCTTTTTTGCCTTCCAAACATGTATTGTTTACAAAAACCAGATATTCTTTGCCATGATATTTCTTCTGGGGATTTTTTGTTACATTTCTAGATATTCTTTAAATTATTGCTTGAAAAAGAAAAAATATCAGAACTGTAACTTTTTAAAGATCAGATTTCGATCCTTCAAAATCTATAAAGAAATAGAGTCTGTGAGAGACTCCATCAAATACCTCCTCTGATAGCAAATTCCATCTTTTCCAAGTCTATACTCTGAAGAAATGGCAGAAGAATCATCCAAATTGGCGACAGCAAAGACGATTCTGTCGACGGTTGCCTCTGTTGCTGCAACTACTGTGGTTGTCCGCTCTGTAATCCGGGATTACATCCCAGTCGAGCTTCAGCATTATCTCTTCTCGCGCCTTTTGCGATTCTTCTCCGGATCCGACAATGAGCTGACCATGGTGATTGATGAATATGGTGGGATAGTTAGGAACGAAATCTACTCGGCCGCTAAATGTTATCTTGGTCACAAAATCAGCCCCGCCACTCGTCGACTCAATATCAGAAAAAACCATAAGGAAAAGCACATGGAGATATCCATGGAGAAGGGCGAAATGATCTTAGATGTTTACAATGGCGAGAAACTGAAATGGGCTTTTGTTGCCAAAAATCCAGGATTAACAACTCAGATTTCCTCTAACAGCTTCACCCTTAGGTCCGAGGCCCGCTCCTTCGAGCTCTCCTTCCACAAGAGAAACAAAGATATGGTAATCAATTCTTACCTCCCACACATCATCCGAGTAGCAAAGCTGATGGAATACCAGAAGAAAACAGTAAAGATTCACACGGTCGGTTCTGATGAATGCTATGAACCGGGCACTATGTGGAAATCTGTGAGCCTCGACCACCCAGCAACTTTTGATACTTTAGCCATGGATTCCGATCAGAAGGACTTGATTGTGAAGGATCTCGAGATGTTTGTGAAGAGAAGGGGTTATTACAGAAGAGTTGGGAAAGCATGGAAGAGAGGGTATTTGTTGTATGGTCCTCCTGGAACTGGTAAATCCAGTTTGATTGCAGCCATTGCCAATTTCTTGAACTTTGACATTTATGACTTGCAATTGACTGACATCAAAAGTAACACTAATTTGAGGAAACTGTTGTTGGCAACTGCAAACAAATCTATACTGGTGGTTGAAGACATTGACTGTACAATTGATCTTGACAACAGGATGAACAAGAGAAGTCGTCGTCGTCTTCCTGATATGGATTTTGATCATCCAGATCAAAACCAGGTATGTCAAATTTCTCTATAACTTTTTCATTCCCAAATCCCAATTCAATAATTCTTTCTTTGAGAATTATAATTAGTATTAGGTTCATCAGGTGACATTGTCTGGTTTCTTGAATTTCATCGATGGACTATGGTCGAGTTGTGGTGACGAGAGGATCATCATCTTCACCACAAACCATAAAGAAAATCTAGACCCAGCATTGCTCCGACCGGGTCGTATGGATGTTCACATTCACATGTCATATTGCACCCCTTCTGGATTCAAACTCTTCGCCAACAATTATCTTGGCCTTGAAGACCATCCCCTGTTCAAAGATATCGAGGATTTGCTCAGAACCACGAATGTGACGCCGGCTGAAGTTGCGGAGCAGTTGCTGAAGCAAAATAAAAAGGATGGACCCGAAGCTTCGCTTGAAGGTCTAATGAAGTTCCTCCACGAGACGAAGAGGAGGAAGGAAACAGAAGAAGAAGCCCTGCAGCAGCAGCAGCAGCAGCAGGTTGATCATAATAAGAAAGTGGAAAGTACTGAAGATGGTGAATTTTGTTCAGATTAAACGATGTCGTAATGCGTAGTAGATAGCGGCATCGTATCATATTGTAACTAACTAGCTGATTTTGCGGGATATAGAAATTAACGTCTACTTTCAGATGAAGAAGGGCTATTCAAATATTTGAAACTAAAATCATCACAATTCAATTTTTTTTTTTCCGCTGTTTCTCTTTGTTTTTCTCTGTATCTGGTGATCTGATATATTCATGAACACCAAAAACCTGAAGAGGAAACTGTAAAGGCATCACTCTAATCTGATATATACTTTGATTTGATTCAAGATTTACTACTTCTGGTCAGTTTCTTTTGGGTATTATCTTGTTTGAGTTTCTTTTTCTTCTCATTAAGGCCATCAAAAACTTTATATTGTGTTGTTGTTATTCTTAGGGGGTCTGGTTTTCAGGTTGATCTTTGCGAACTGATTTAAATAAAGATGAATGATCTCATGACAAAGTCGTTTCTTAGTTATGTTGAATTGAAGAAACAAGCCCAGATGGATCTTGATCTTGAAGCAGGGAGAGATATAGAGAAAGGCCAATTCGTTGGCACAGATGGAGATAATCTTTTTCACTTCTTTCAAGAAGTGGAAGTTATAAGGGGCGATATGGAAGAGATTGTGAATCTTTTAGTTGATCTTCAGAGCTTAAATGAGGAAAGCAAGTCTACATACAGTGCTAAAGTTCTTTGTGGGATAAGGGATCGGATGGATTCAGACATGGTTGCCGTACTTAGGAAGGCCAAGATTGTCAAGGCAAGAATTGAGTCACTTGACAAATTAAACATGGATAACCGCAGAATCTCTGAGACTTATGCGGAAGGAACTGCCATTGATCGAACTAGAATTTCAACTACTAATGGATTGAAAATAAAGCTCAAGGGAATCATGGGTGATTTTCAAGATTTAAGGGAGAAAATTCTTTCAGAATACAAGGAAAGCCTGCGAAGGAGATACTATAATGCCACTGGTGAAGTACCGGAGGAAGAGGTGATTGATAAAATGGTTTCCGGGAATGGAAAAGTTGAAATCTTTGAAGGAAGGATGGAATCAGATTTGGAGAACAAAGAGAGACATGAAGCTGTGATGGATATACAGAGGAGCTTGAATAAGCTTCATCAGGTGTTTCTTGATATGGCGGTTCTGGTTGAGACACAAGGCCAACAGATTGATGATATTGAGCAGAATGTTGCTGTTGCTGGAAGCTTCATTGCTGGTGGAACCAACAGTCTTTTCTATGCTAAGCAGGCAAAGAAGAAGGGCAAAACATGGGTTTTTTGGGTTTTGGCTATAGGCCTAATCATCTTGCTTGTTTGCTTTATAGCTATATTTTCTTCTTAGACATGAAATTGAGGAGGTTGGATTAGGCTAAACATTTGGTCATTTCATTTAGGAGTTTGGTCTTCAAACTTGCCTGTAATTCACTCAACCAGTTCAATATATGATAATCATTTCATCATATTATATGTATTTGATTTTTAACTGCATATAAAATAACTATTCTACTCATGCCTTCACCTGGGATGTATTTGTTAAAAACTTACAAGAAATGGAGGAAAACCAATTCAGAAGTGAAAGAAAGCACAGGAAATATGCAATATCATCTGGATCCTTCTTAATGTGTGAGAGAATCAGAGAGTTTGATTTATTTAAGTACTCATCATGTGTGAGATAAGAGAGAGAATTGGAACTGTTTAGTAGTTGAACCCTTTTCAACCAAGAAAAGAGGTGAAAGAAGGGTGTGTTCATCTAGAAATTCAAAATGCATATTGCATACAACCTCACTTCAAGCCACACTTAATTGCTGTACTGCAGTCCAAGATTGTTCAGGTTCCAGCTGAACTTTTCCAATCTGATGATAACACAATAACACAATAAATAAATGTGAATTTCAGAGCATTTGTGTCCAGGATCAGTTTTGGAAACAATATCATGCAGTCTCAATTTGGGGATAACTCTCTTACCTTTGCATTCTCAACACAAACAAAATTTTTGTATGATGCTTCCATTGTCAGATGCGGGTTCCAGAGTACAACATCTGACCAACTGCAAATGCAACAAGGATTCAGACCCAATAAATGTGATGTGATGGATAATTTTGCATTAGCGCTAGGATAATTTTGCTATGGAGTTGCACCCATTACTCACTTGGTATTCTTGACGGATATTGTATCACCCAACCCATTGTCCAGATGCAACTCATTAGGAGCATCAAGATATATGTAATCAACAAATCCAGGAAACATTACTGTATCCCTGAGGTATGAAAGAAAAGCTTATTTGGACCCTCTATTCTGGTAACAAATGCAAGTAGAATCTTTTCAAATATAAACAGTATCTTTTCATACTGAAAGAAGCAGATTTAATATTTCATTAATGAAGTAAATAACCTTTCTTCTTTACCCTCCACTGGATTTTTTGGATCAGGATCTTTGTTAAGTGTTTTGCAACCTTTTAGACCTCTCACTGCTGCTCCTGTTACAGAAGCCTGCAGAAAACATACCATATATGATATGGTGATTGAACTTCTTATATGACTGTTACACAGAGGGTGTTGCAGATAAGTTGTTCTACTTTCAAGCTACTCTTGTACATACACATGGCCTAGTAACCCTTCCTTTTCAATGCAAATAAGTAGAGACAAAATTATATCCAGAGTACCAACAAGAAGGGCTGCTAGCATCCTAAACACTTTTAGCAGGTAAAGCAGATACAAATTTATGTTTAAACACATCAATCAGTATCATCCGGAAAATGCTTACACTGAAATAAGTGTGCAGGGCTGTAGTAAATGAGAAAGGCTTCTGGTCTGTATTTGTGACTTTTAACTCTGTTGAAAGTTTTGCTTTCTCCAGTGTGACCTGCAGGTAAATAAGAAAAGCATGAATCCACAGGACAACAATGTCGAAGTAAGGATAAGTTACCAGTAAAATTGCCAATTATAAGTCCATGGATTCTTATTTTCATTGTGTCGACTAAAAGTCAAGACGGTTAGATAACCAACCTTGTACAGCATTTGGAAACCATAGTCCCACATTGAACGACTATATGGACCATCTTTCAGCTCCAATGTAATGATAGGGTTCCCATCCACATTTTCAGATTCAGCAATTGACCAGTTCATATTCCTTGCAAAGCCATGCTGCGATTGAAGTAAAGATCCTTTAGGTTCACAAATTTCTACTGAAAATATGCAAAATCACACCGCTACAAATAGAAATTTAAACAAAATGGACATTTGAAGTCAATCTATAGCAAGGAAATACTAGAAATAGGTACCTGCTGCATTTCGCCTGGACCAAACTGTGGGAAGCAATGTGGAATTCCTCCACTGCACCAAGGGGAAACATTTAGTAATTGTAAAAGATTTTTTATTGTGACATAATTTACCTATTCAAGTTCATGCTTCAAAGAAAGAAATATAAAGATCCCAGTCTTATGTAACCACTATCTACATAAGGTGCTAAAATGATAACTCCCTAGTATACAATGAGCACAAGCTTTCACAACTTGAGCATTGAATAGATATCCACTTGCAACAATAAGAAGATTAGAAACATTGTGAAGGTACAAAGAGAACTGCATATGTGGCAAGTGATTTAATCTTTCAATGTCTAACCTGATAGGTTTCTGCCCATTAAACACAGCATCTGGCCGGACAAAAAGAAGATCTTTACCGCCTACTTTCCAAGATGTGACACAACCTCCAAACAAGTACAACTCTGCTTCACTGCACATTGCAGAGGCCTATCAAGTAAGGCACGACTTAACATCTTACATATTGATGCCAAAACAAGAGCTTCCCTTTGGTAGAGATGAAATCATCTACTTATCATCTTCTTAAAGAATCATAACGCAGGCTTTTAAGGACAATAAAGATCAAAAGAAACTTTAACCAATGACTTAACATCTTGAAATAACAAAAACTAATCCACTTTTGCTAGAAATTACTACTCCAAACACAGGTATACAGTAAAAATTAAGAATTGAAAATGAAGCCCAGAAAAACATACCTTCCCTGGGAAGAAGTTAAAACAACCTTGGGCAAATTTCCTTGGCCTTCAGTAATGTTAACTCCAAGACAAGGATTTTCTTTGCCACCACTACTTCTTGCAAATGCCATTCCTGAATATCTGCAGCAATGTCCAGCACTTCAGCTCGATCAAGAAACCACACATAAAAGCAAAATAATAATCATAATAATAAATAAATAATACAGATTGTGAAGGGATGGGATTGAATACTCACCGATTGACTCGCCGAGGTTTCTTTGAGGAAGTTAAGGGAGAGACAGACCATGTCATGGACAATGCCCCCATATCTTACTGCTTAAAAAGACCGATTTTTTCTGAGATTCTAAGAACTAAAGCTTAGGAATTAAGACATCTTTGCTCATCCATGATCTGTTTTCTTTTCTGACCCATATGCTACCTTAGAAATTCGGATATTCTTTTCCATTTTTTTTTTTTTAAAAAAAAATTTATGATAAGGGCTTTTAAAAATAAATTTACCAATTCAGTGAAAATGTTTATATTTTTAAAGTTTTCTCTTTTTTGTAATTTTTAAAATAGATATATATATATATATATAAATCCCATCCGGTTCCGGATCCGGCTACTGCCCCGGGAGGCGATTGGCTAAGGACAGAAGAGGCAAAACAAAGAAATGGCAGAAGAGCTCTAGATTAGCAATGGAGAGGCAAGTGCAACCAAGATTCGTTGGTGATAAGAAACATAAAGAAGATTCGTCTTGGAAAAGAGGGGACTTTTTATTGATCTATTTAACTGCATGTGCTCGGATTTTGACAGCGACGTCGATAATGGCTGGCTTAATTAGTGGGAGGAGGATGAGACTGCTTCGGGTATTGCAATCGCCTTTGGAGTGGCCAACAATGGTTATGATTCGTTCCATTTGATT
The DNA here is from genome assembly GCA_025388415.1 of Cynanchum wilfordii. NCBI lineage: Eukaryota > Viridiplantae > Streptophyta > Magnoliopsida > Gentianales > Apocynaceae > Cynanchum > Cynanchum wilfordii. The sequence goes on from JAHSUH010000005.1 coordinate 1,368,488, forward strand.
CCTTCTTTTTTGCTGTGTTTGGAAAATTCTATATTTTTTATGTTTATGTTGTCTCGTAGCTTTAAAGCCAATTTGTAGAATGTTTTTTTCTGTTTGGTGTTTCATTTGCTTTGAACTGATTTATCTTTAGAGCAGGTTTTCCATAATATCCTATGCAATAGATATCTTTTGAATCTGAGTTTAATTAATATTGCTTGGTTTTCTGCATAAAAACTTCATTGTAAGAGTAGGAACACCTTTTGGCTCTTGTTAGGGAACAATAAAGGAGATTTCACTGAATCTGGAAAAAGCTGCTGCTACCATGTAAGAAACACATTATATGAAGGAAAAAGAACAGTTCATCTCCCTTTCTTTATGGGTCTTTATTACAATTTGCTTTTGAATAAATTCAATTCTCTTTTTTTTTTTTTTTTGGCACTTTTCCTATTTCTGAATGAATCATAATACTCAAATAGCCTTTTGCCATCTTTGTATAAGGCATAAATCAAATTACATTTTTACAAGCTAGTTGTGTTTGTTTTGTACCAGTAAAATTTAGTTAAGTTTGAATCTAACATTTTGGGAGATCCTTTGGTGGGGGCAAAAGAGTTTGGTCTGCTCCTGGTCCATCTTCTACCAGAAATGCTGTCTTCAATCCCCACCCAGTATGGAGCTCCAAATGACAGTGAAAGAACCACACCCCTACACAATTGATTCAAGAAAAATACATAAAAAATGTCTTCTTTGGTTAATCTAACTTCTTTTTTTTTTTCTTATCATTTTGTATTGAAGTAGTTGTTTTAATGTGTTTATTGAGGTAGACATTTGACTATTGAACTACCATATCAGGTTCAGCTGAAAATTCGTCGAAGGTGCATGGTGAAATGTAAGACAGCTACGTACCTGGATTATCAGCCTTGAAGCGTATGGCAGTCCAACCACCAGTAGGAACACCAACTGTGTTTCTCTCAGGAGGATCAACCAAGTTATAATTTGCTGGATCCTTTTTAGGATCAAAATTTCCAATGCCAGTTCCAACAACAAAGAAATTGTAACCATGAAGATGAAATGGATGTGATTCAACTGTAAGCAGATTAGTGTCCTGCAAAACCAATTCCACTGTGGAATTGAAGGCAATCTTACTAATCCTTGTTCCTTTCGTGGTCCCAAGATTTGCTGTGAGTGGTGCACCTGTATAATTGAAAGCTGTAGGAGGCTTATCTGGAAAATCTGTTCTGAATACTCCTTTACTATTGTTGAAGAAATGTGCTTGGAGAAGTGCAGTATTGGGCATTACAAAGGATATGTTGTTCAAAGAAGCCGTTAGTCGGGTTCCATTAACACAGCTGGGACAAGGATTCATCCCCAAACCAACAGTGTAAAAGAGTTTCCTGTCAACATTTAGAGGAACATTTGCTGGATACTGAGGAGTGTTTAAGCTCCTGAGCTTTTTGTTATAGCTCAAGGCAAATCCTGAATCATTTGATGGTGGCAACTGAGGAAATGTTGGAAGAACTCTGTTAGGAATGCCCTTGTACTGAAATATAGCTGTGGCAGTTTTGTTATCTACAGGAATTGAAACATCTATGAAAGTTCTTGTAGCCATGAAATATCTTCCTGGGATTTGATTTGCACGAACAAGAACATTTGTTGTCTGCCCCGGAGCTATCAGCAATGACTTTGTTGAAAATGGTTTAATATATACAGCATCAATTTCCACCACTGTCATGTTATGATTGGCAATGGCAAAGAAAAGCTCATCATTCAGGGCAGCATTAATGATTCTCAAGAGGTACGTCTTTCCTTGTTCAACTTCCATGGAAAAGGTATCTAAGAAGGAGATTAGAAATTTTCTTAAAAGTTAGTATCGTGCATCTTCATATGCAGTTGTGATTCAAAAATAGCAGTCTGTATTCACCCTTCAAATTCAAATTTCTTACGTTTCTCAAAACATGGGAACGATGGCCCTGGTTTCCCATTGATTGTATGTGCATCAGACATGTTTGGTGGTAAACCCAACTGGTTGCCTTGATTCACTACAGCTTCAACATCTGCATTCCACCATTCCCCTGTACAAGAAACAGAAGGGCCAAATAAGAAAAGGAAAATTGTAGCTTACTACAGAACTGATTAAAAGGCTTCCTGAAAAGTAAGCTCTGACTTTTTCTTAACCCCTACAACTGAGTTTTTGGCACAAGTCATTTAGTTCATTTATTTGCTTGCAGGCTACCAAAAAACCACATACTAAGAAAAATAAACACAAGTAGAGATTAATTCATAAGTAGGGCTTACCTAGCAGGATTACTTCTTCCCTATCTGGCTGTGGGAAGGGAAATGGTTTTTTGGTGTCTGGCATGATTACAATTGCACCATAGATAGTGGCTCTTAGCCATAAAATATGTGCATGCCACCATAAGGTACCCCTTTGTCCGGTCACATTGAAGTCATATAGATAGCTATTGCCTGTCTGGATTGGGCATTGAGTTATGTAAGCTGGTCCATCTGCCCAACCATTGCGATACTGTTTTAGTCCGTGCCTATCACAAAGAAAAAAGTTGGTTAAAACAATGCATAATTTGATAATTGGATAGCCTCAGAAGTTCATGTTTGAAAATTTGATTAAGATACCAGTGAATGGACATGTTGTATTGTGCATGATTAGTAACATTGATTTGAACTCTGTCTCCCTCGTTAACATATACTGTAGGCCCTGGATATCTTCCATTTATAGTCACTATTGGCTTTGCATGGCACAACCGGCTGACATTTCTCACTTTTACCTGCAGTCTCATCATTGAAGAACTGATTACAGAACACCAACCGGATATAAAGCAAATGAGAAATGTTCAAAGCAAAACAACTCACATCGAACTGGTATGTTTTGAGTTCAGCCTCTGCAGGTAAGGAAATGAACCACAGGAAACCAAAGAGAAGAAAGCTCAGATTCTTCATGTTGAAATGTGTCTTTCAGTTAGAAAAACTTGAGTCTTGAAAAATGTTTAAGGTAGCAGATGAGGTTGAAAAAAAAGAGCATTCACTTCATGTATTTATATGGCCATCAGTTCGTTAAAAAAAAGAAAGGGCAAACTGCAGAATAACCAATTAGGTAGAGAAACTGAAACTGTGGTGTATGGTAAAGCTTGTAAGCATAAAATGGATAGGGACTTTGAGGCCATTGGCTAACTTAGAGGGGTTAGAAAGCAACCAAGATGAAGTCAATTGAAGAAATGGAGACAACCATTTTTCTTGATTTAGCTGCTTAGGGTATTTGGAAAAACTTTTAGGTCATCAATGAGAGGTACACACGGCCAACCTAACCCCTCTGTGCTTTGCTGAGCTTTACAGTTAAGATAAAGGCATAGCTTTTTCTTTCTTTCTCTTCATTTTTGCCAAAGATTTGCAAATTTAGTACTGAAATGGGAGACCTTTTTGACGACTGTTTCTCTCAGAACTTGCAGCTTTTGAGTTAGGCAATTTTTTCATTTTTTTTTGGTTGTTGCTTTTGACCTCAGGATTTGTTAAAATATTATGTAAGTTCATAACTTTGGTCCTTGTCTACCTGCAAAAAATTGTTCAAAATCCAAGTTTGCAATATTGAAATGGTTCAAGAAATCAAGAACTTATCTTGAAGCTCTTGTTTTTATTTCTTTCTACTTCAAGTTCTTGGCCATTATTATCCACATGGGAGACTTGTGTCCTAATTAAGTACTACCACCCTCCCAACCCCCCCCCCCACCCCCTAACCCCTACCCTAAAGAAATCCTTCACTTCAACCTAAGCTCAATCCAAAGCAAAATTGTAGCTGGGGCAATCTGGGGAACAAAGAGTGGAAAGTTAATTGAATGCTAAGTTTTGTCCTTTATTAGATCTTCAGATTGCAGGTTTATTTTTTACTTATTTGATCTTAAACCAAAGCAATTTCATTACTAAGATTAATTTGTAAACAAAAACTCTCTCAATAACTTGCATTGTCATTTGAGTGGTAAAATCACCATTAACTTCGTTATTTCCATAATCAACGTATGCATGCATATATATATATATATATGAACCATGATTCGTTGAACTTGAATGTTTGGGAGAATTTGTCAAAGAAATACCATCTGGCTAGACTCCTTGGATGTAAGACAATATATATATATATATACACACACATACACACACAAAATTTTCACTAGAGAACAACTCTCGTGAACATGGATGGCAAAATAGAAGGAATAAGACACATGCAAAATGGGTATCTACGTGATCTCACCTGCTGTCCAAAATGGGGGGTGGGGGTGGAATATATATATATATATATATATATATATATATATATATGCACACACTATATTATATATATACCATAAGAAATGGGCACCAAAACCTTATCTCTATCGAAGATGACAACAAATTTTAGACACACAATGCGGATATGTACACCCCCATATAGATTGGTCACCATCTCATTTATTTTTGATACCCCTTTTTAATTTTTTTATACGATATTATATATATATATATATATATATATATACACGTATATATATAATCAAGACGTGGGGGGAAGTTCCTGTTTGCATGCGTACAACATCCGATCTAATTAGATTCAACTAGCAACTACAACTACCTTATCTTTATACAATGATTTTTTGTCTTAATTAAAATATTTTTCAAACAAATCTAGGGTTAAAGCTCTTTCTCATTTCTTTTCTTTTTTTTTTTTTTTTTTTTTTTTGTTTGTTAGGTCATTTGGTTTTCGAAACCTCATGACTCTAACTAATTCAGATTTGACCGTATTGTACTCTTAGAAAGTCTTACTCTTACTCTGGGGAAAGACCTCACTCAATTGTCAAACCATTGACAGCATTTATTCCATTTTTTTCCATTTTATTCCCTTTTATTATTAGGTTCCTTGTAACATTTCTTACAACAAGAATATATATATATATATATATATATATTTTTTTTTTTATTTATTTATTTTTTTTTGTAATTAACAAGAATATATATATATATATATATATAACAACCACAAATAAATAACGACAAACAAAAATACCATAAGTTATTTACTACAAGACATTTGCTAAAAAACAAATATGGAACTACAAGTAGCAAAATTGATTCATGCACACGGCGAGACCTTGATGTGATGCCTTGAAAATGTACCTTAAAATTATTTTAAGATTAAAATTCAAAATCTTGTATTATCAAACTATAAAAATTATAAATATTTTTAAGAAAGTATATATATATATATATATATATAAATGTTATTAAAATATCTGTATCTACTACATTATAAGTACTCTAAAGTTGAATAATTAAACCCTAAAAATTAGTTGGCAAAAACTTTTGCAAATCAAGTAGGGCTAATCAAGGTTGAATTGGAAAAAGCTAACGTCCATCATTCTTTGTCTTCAAACTTTCCCCCAAAAGCTTAAATATATATATATATATATTTATATATATATTTCTATATAAATAAATCAAAATCTCCTATATTTCTGTATCTTCCATAACAGTTTGTACTAAAAAAAATTCAATTATTATTTTTTTTAAAAAATTTGAGACAATTTCGCCTGAAATTTCTAACTTCTAAAAGTTATAAAATTTATAAGTGAGATTATTACCAATTAAACTACGTATTATTGATAAGATAATTGTGATTATCAATTGATAAAAAATATTGTTAATAGAATTAAAACGAAACCCTGGATTGGGACCTACAGATTAGGGATTTCCAGTGAGGATTAGACACGTGTAAAAGTCAATACCTTTTTCAACAGCCCTCCATAGCCAAAGCTTTCGCAGTCCAAATTGATGTATTATTAATAATAATTTTGTGAAATTTCCAATTTTTAAGGGTGTGAGAAAGAGGGAGGTTGATGCATATAAAAGTGAAGGAGAAAAAAGGGAGAAGCTTTGGTCTCTGCGTGATTTCTTGGCCCATTCCCGTTGGGAGACTAAGGTGGAGGCGGCGATCGTTGCAGGAGGGTGGCAGGCTTTTACGAAGCCGATCTGGGTTTCATTAGAGAGCCTGCCGGATGAGCCAAGTTACTTCTACATTGGTCTTGTGCCTCCGATCTGTTTCCTTCTTTCGCTGATCCTCGATTATAATATATAGCTTTTCTTTTTGGTCATTTATTCAATTTCCTCAGGTAGGCTTCTCCAGGTTTAGGTTTCCCTTTTGTTCGTTAGATGTTTATATATTTTTTCTCAGGAGAGAATTAATTTTGCGGGGTAGGTTTAATTTCTTATTTTTCCTTTTGTTGACTGATCTTTTGTGAAGCTTCTGCTATATGTAGAAAATGGAGATCTTTCGATCTTTTAAAAGGAGGGTTAGAAAGCCTTAGAAAAATGTGGTCCATTTTTAGGGTAAAAAATGAGTTGTGGCTTTTTGGAATTAAAACTGTAGTAAGTCTCATCAGGGACCAATTTACTGCCAATTGTTAAAGGCTGTGCTTTTTATTTATTTTCCCTTCTTGAATGGAAGATCTTAATTGATCTCATTCTGGAAGTAATTTTTGAATTGTAAGCAATTGATTCCAGATCTGTGAAATGAATCTTTGAACCCAGAATGAACACTCTACTCTCTTTGTGGGAGTTAATCTTTTTATTCCCTGGCTTATGATTTTTTGTTAATTTGGTTGCTGCTTGATTTTCTTTGCTACACAGATAAAAACAATCACTTGAGCTGAATTATTAGGGTGATTGCATGATAAGCTCAGTATGTCGTTCAAGAGCATTGTGCGTGAGCTGAGGGAGATGAAAGAGGGAATTGGGAACATATCAAGAAGAGGAGGAGGAGGAGGAGGAGGAGGAGAAGGAAAGCAGTGGCGCCACCGGATCAGGTCTCACATAGCCCCTGACGTGACCACTTCTGAACAGATTCAGCAAGGGCAGTGGGCAAACTTACCCCCGGAACTGCTTTTAGATATTATTCGAAGGGTCGAAGAGAGTGAAACATCATGGCCTGCAAGGGCTGTCATCGTCTTTTGTGCATCAGTCTGCAAGACATGGAGAGAAATCACAAAGGAAATTGTGAAGACACCAGAGGAATGCGGGAGGCTCACCTTCCCCATTTCACTGAAACAGGTACTTTTTTATTTGAATTTTTATTATTGTATGTCTTCTATCAGTAGAATCCGGGAAACTATGCTTGAATGTTTCTTTTCATTGTTTATGGATCATTCTCTCTTTTCAACCAGCCGGGACCTCGTGAATTTCCAATCCAATGCTTTATTAGAAGGGATAGAGCAACATCAGTATATCGTTTGTACTTCGGCCTCACTCCATGTATGTTATTTCATTCCCTAGCTTATTTTTGCATATTTTCTTTTACTTCATGATTTTCAATTCTATACCGCTTATCCATTGCATGATTTTACTATGGGATCTGCTTGGTTGTCTAGCTCCAAGTGCTCACATTTCCTTACCTATTGTCATATGAGTGATTTCACCATGTGCATTTTTTTCCCCCTTATCTGTTGTCGATGAAAATGAGTGATTTTGCTATTAAAAGAAGAGTAATTATTGCACTCCAAGGGTAAAAGAACCCTTTCAATTGTACTCAAGAAAAGAAATTCTTTCATTAAATTGGCAACACTTTTGTCATGGGCATATATTTACTCGTGTATCCCTTTGTAAGCATGCTTTTGAACCATGTTTGTAGCTTAAATAAGTGCTGTTTCTTGAGTATCAGTATTTGTATATGGCCTTTGGGATGTTGCTTCATCACTGGTTGGAGAGGATACATATTTTTTTTTGTATATCTAAGTGTTTTGACCCACAACTTAAAAAGGCCTAAGGTTTGCTATAATATCCTTCTGGGTGATAGGACGGGTGTATTTTGTCCATATTTTCCCCTATTACCTTAGTGCTCTCTTTAAAAAATCCTTCCCTCCATTCTATTTGTGTCTAACAAGTAAATGCCATTTGTTAGTTTCTTGTTATGGTTCTGAATGAGCAGCAATGGATTGAATGAAATGTATTTTTTCTCTGTTTTTTCTTTTTTTTGCTTATTATTAATGTCCCTTTGTTCTTCACTGTCTTAGAAATTAGATCTAAGCATGTAAACTGTTGCACCATTAATATATGCCCATGCCAGATGAGATGCAAATTGTTGGCCTCTTGATGCTGTATGTGGTGCTAACAATTTTATTTAATGTGACAGCTGAGGATGACAGTGATAAACTGTTATTAGCAGCCAAGAAGATCAGAAGGGCAACAAGTACAGATTTTGTTATATCCTTGGTTGCAGATGACTTTTCACGGGCCAGCAATAAATATGTTGGAAAACTGAGGCATGTTATCCCAAATTTTTTCCCGTATTCTGTTTGATGACCCTGTTGCTTTTATCTTTGTATATAACAACTAACTGTCAAACTATTCAACCAGGTCTAACTTCATTGGCACAAAGTTTACCATTTATGATAGCCAACTTCCAATTGATGCTCCAGTCCATCACAGTCGATCAAGTCGAAGATTCAACACAAAGCAAGTGTCTCCAAGACTACCAGCATGTAACTACAGTGTGGCAACCATTTCCTATGAACTGAATGTTCTTCGCACCAGAGGACCCAGGAGGATGCATTGTATTATGGACACAATTCCAGTTTCTTCAATTCAGGAGGGTGGCAGTGCTCCAACACCTGTGTCATTTCCACTGCCGTTTGATGACAAGTCCTCTAATTCATCATCAGTCTCTAAAGGAAAAGAGGCAATAACAGATTCAAGTTCCCTGACAACCCATTCAAATCAGCTGATACCAACAACATTGTTTCCACAATCAGAGGAGCCACTTATACTTAAAAATAAGGCCCCTCGATGGCATGAACAGCTACAATGTTGGTGTCTGAACTTTAAAGGCCGTGTTACAGTAGCTTCTGTTAAGAATTTCCAGCTCGTAGCAGCTGTCAGCCCTTCTCACAACGTATCAGCTGCAGAACAAGAGAAAGTAATTCTGCAGTTTGGTAAAATTGGGAAGGACATCTTCACTATGGATTATCGATACCCTCTCTCTGCCTTCCAAGCTTTTGCAATCTGTTTGAGTAGCTTTGACACCAAGCCAGCCTGTGAATGATTGATTTTATGTTGATAGCAAATCTTGATAAGCTTTTTGTTGATTTCAGATCATGCTCCTATAACCTTTTATGCATGGCAAGGAATCACACAGCTGCTAGGATGAAAACAATGTTCATCTATTTGATTTATCCTCCGTAAGTTCTGTCAACTTACTTAATGTCATTCGCGGCTTTGGTAATTCTAATATTTCTCAATCTAGAAAAGTACTATTCTATCTATATATGCTCACAATTCCACCATTTCAAGTTGGGTTGCCCATTTTGTCTGCTAAAAGTGCTGTAGGACTCACACCTCTGTACCTGATTAACTGAAGTATTGCTGAGCTGAAGTTTTGAAACATTTAGAATGAAAATCTAAAGTAGGCCAATGTTTATACTTGCTTTGAATTACTAAGGACATGTTCATAGAGCGCAGCCTATGGTTGTAAAGCCTCATTTACTGAATGAATCAGGCATCTGCTGCTATGTATTAAGTTCTTTTAGTTGTGAAACACTAGAGATTCCTTGATTAATGTATGGAAAAAGGAATGTCTGGCATCTAAATATGTGTATTTATTTCAGTTCTACTAGTTGTGAAGCTCCATTGATTTCCTCATTGATGCATGAACCAAGGAAACATAAGTGGTGCAATGAAACTGCAAAAACTCTAGTCAACCTCTTACTCGCATGGGAAAGAACAACAAAAAGAAATTCAAAAAAAAATTGCTTGTTAACAACATTCAAAACCGAGAAGCAGTTAAAACTACAAAAAATATCCAAAACATGGTACAATTATGACTAATATCAGGCTGAAAGAATATTCCAACACTTCCATAAATAGAATTCTCTTCTAAAATTCTCATCATCCACTAGTTCCCAGCCTCTATGTGTACTCATAGCATTCATCCTTTTTTACAATTTGAAATTCTATCATCGCCTCTATGTACTCGTATCATTCATTCTTTCTTCCAATTTGAGGACACAAGACCCGGAGCTTCATCTTACAGTCGAATACATAATAAACTCTCTAGAGGTGAACTGAAATGGTTGGTGTGGAATCGGATTTCTGTAACAGGCAATTCTTCAATCAAACATTTATCCACTACTTATGAACTTAAAAAGAGATTAAAGAATTTGGAATACATACGGACGAGGCCCATAGACTTTGATTTGGCGAACATGGGTATCCCTTCCATTAAGGTGATTTGACAATACACCTATTTGCAACATGAAAGTGTTTACAAAAGTTTCCCTGTCATGAACATGAAAGGCATGTAAGCAATCAACCACTTCAACCCAAAAGAAGAAAACCAGGAAGCGCACAGCTGATGCATGTAATGATGGATAAATTCAATCTAATACTCTCAAAAACATCCAAAATATTTGACTCGAATCCAGTTTTTTTGTCAATCAAACAACCACTCCTTGTTTTTATACTAAACTTTCTTCTAGGAGGTGGTAACGCAAAAGAGTTTAACCATTGAACAATATGTGCCTTCATATTGATTACTGGAACAGAGAACATATGAAGAGTGTGGATAAAAACAGGAAAAATAAGCATCAAACTGTTAAACTAAATCAAACAATATGAAAAACAAAAGTCAACATGACATGAATCAAAATTCAAGATTTAACAAAAAAAGATTAGTTTATGAGCTTACCGAGGATCATTCCCAGACAATGATATATACACCCAACCAGTTGGCTTGACAAGTTCAACTACTTTAATCTCCTAAACAAAATGCAAAGAATAAAATTGCAGTTAAATTTGAAACAATGTCCAGTACATAATTAGTAAATTGTGACTCATGACAAATAGCCAAACTCAGCCATTTCAGACTATTGCTCCTAGCATGCCAATACTTCAATTCATTGTCAATCTTAATGAACTTCAATCTAGAAGGTCTGACTTACTTTCAAGTTGTGGAAACCATCGCCAGCTCGAATAGAGATCTTACTAGGGGTGTAACTCTCATCAAGTTTGAAATCCACATACAGAACCACCAGCTAGTAGCAGAGTCATTAATCCAACAAAATATCAGCAAAAATGTCTATGAATAGGCGAGCAATAACAAAAAATCCTTACTTTTAAAAGAAACATACTTGAAGCTTGACTTTCTTCTGAAACTGAATGTTCACAAGATGAGGTTGTGCTCCATCTGACCTAGATTTAAAAAACACCAAATGGAAAAGAATAAATAAATAAAATAACATTTCTCCCGTAGGCAAAAACAACACTACACAAATCTCAACCCCCAACACCCCCACCCCCAACCCCCTCAACCAAATTAAGAAAAAGTGTAACTTAAAACTGATTGGAAAACTAACTGCCAGTAGGAATCAAGGTTGTCATCTCGAAGAGCAAGAACACCATTTCCAGGTTTACAAGAGCTGACACTCCAAGCAGCTTTCTTAGCCATCTCACGAAGGTCATCGTCCACTACCAGTTGTTGGTTTCCTCCAGTAAGCTTCCCCTCTTCCTCTCCCTCGGATGACTCCGCCATTTCTATTATCACTGGTTTAATTAATTGAGTTAATCTACTAAGAACTGATACTTGTCGTAAAATCCTAGCTTAGAAGTAATCCGGTAAATTGCTACTTCCTGTAAGAAAAAATAATAAAGAAATCATCACAGAAGCTTCTAAAACATTATCCAAATCAAATGTGATTTTAACCTTTTGGAAAACTGATTTCAAATGCACTAAGAACCTTCAAGTCTCGCACAAAAATGATTTTTTAAATATTTATCTCTCGAATTGAATCTTGAAGTATTCATTTTGCCAATCAGAACACACCACACACACCAAAAAAAAAAAAAAAAGGTTCATACTTGGAAATTCATCAATTCCTACAGAAAAATTAACATTCACGGCTCAAAATCTCAGAAATTAACAGCGCAGGTAAATTTTAGTATTAAAACTGAAGCTTATGCTAGGGTTTTGCAATCAATAAAGAGGTGAAAAAAACATACAACTAGAAATTCCAAGGGTTGTACAGATACTTGCCTCTTCCAATCTTCACCGTGATTATCTCGCATTGAGATTTGAGAGTTACAAAGAAATGACAATGTCCGTGAAGCACAAATTTGAACAGAAAAATTTGAATTCAACTGGTACTGGTTAGCTCGGCCGGGAACAACTTTTCCTTTTTCTTTCTTTTTCTTTATTTTATTTTATTATTATTATTTCAAAATACAAAATGATGTAACCAAACTTCAATTGCAAATTTTTTCCTCCATTTTTGGTTGAATTTAAAACCTCCAATCATGTAGCTCTTTGGGTCACAACTTCCTTCAGCAAACGATCTACACGACTTGAACGAGATTAGTGTAGATGTAAATTTGATATACTTTGAGACACATCTAACATGCCTAAAAAAAAAAAAAAAAAAAAAAAAAACAAAACAAAAAATGAGAAATTAAAAAAAAAAATCCTTATTTCCCCAAACTAATATTATCTTAGAAATGGACCTTTATAATTTATTTTAAATTTTTTATCATTTTAAAAAAATGAGTTTTTATGCATGGTACATTTTAATTTATTTTTTAACTTTTAAATTATTTTTGTCACACATCCTCTCATCGCGAGCATCGTGTTACAAACAACTTAATGATAGTGTCCACTTTTCACTTTGGAGCACTTCCGGTGAACCATTGAGTAAAGAGTTTTATGCCCTTACTTAATAATCGCTTAGAGATCTCCTAAGTGAATAATGTGAAATTTCATATCACAACATTATATCATATTTTCGGTATTATTTATCTATAATAAATAAAAAATATATATATTATAAAAAGACTGTTTTTTATAATGTTATAAGTCTTAAAATATTAAATAAAAAAAAAAATAAATAAATAAATAATAGTAGAAAGTAGTAAGTAGACTACCCAACAAATTCATAGTTGGGAGATTATTTGTTTGTATGTCACGAGGAACAGAAGTACTTTTGTTGGAGGGAACATACCAGGTGGTGCTACAGATAAATACTATTATTAAATTGAATCTTAAATTGTGTCTCAATAATTTTTTTAACCATTTTTTTTCTTATTTTATTCTTCATTATTTATATATATATATATATATATATATATATAAACAATCTATAATTACTTATTTGTATGTAACATGCTTAAAAAATAATCTCATTTTAATAAAAAAATGATGTAAACATCTAAGGATGTGATATGAAATAGTATTCTTATTTTGCATATTGAGTTTCACAACACGTGGCGTGTCACAATAGGTTTTGCATTATGGCGATTGGTATTAGAGCATATAGTTAATACGGAATATGAAAGATAAGTGTCACACCACATAGATGAGAGTCTCGGAAGTCCACTAGTTGATCTTGAGTTTAGACCAATTGTATTAAGTTGTACCCTAACAGGTACATTAGACCTTAAATAGAGTGGAATGTGATACCACGTCTAACATCACATTGGTTCAAATACCCATTATTAACTCAATATGATGATAAGTATTTATACCCTTTCTGAACAGAAGCAGTCTCAACATGCATTAATGTCATTTAATATATATGAATGGGAGCTACATAGGAATTACTTTCAAAACTATGGAACAAAATAGGAAAATCCCCTGTTTTTTTTTTTTTTAATGTAAAACATTGAGATAAGGTATTTGTTACAACTTACAAGGGCAACAACATCAAACATTGAACAAAAATTGTGACTTGAAGTTGAAATTTTGTCAGTGGTCATCATGTCATGTACAAGTGCAATTGTAATATCAGTTCCAAAACCAAACTTAAAAACAGGTTATCATGATAGTTTTTCTATTTTTCTTCCCCTTCTTCTTTATACTCTTGTCTATTTATTACCCAATTCCTAGTGGCAACTTATGTGGTCTCCATACCAAAGGAAAAAAGCTACAAAGCAACAAGTAGATTAATTGAACTACAATTTTTTGGACCACTGAACCACTCCTGGGCGTCACCTTTCCTATTCATTTTCTTTTACCAGTTCCCTCCAACACACACCCTTTAGCCCCACTCCTGCTTAAAAGTTTCCCAACTGTAATACCTTACTTCCTCCTCCATCCAACATATTATACACACACACATATATATATATATATATAATGAGAACTCTTATATTTTTAAATTGGAGATCTTTTAACAATTATTCAGGAGGAAGAACGAGAATATTTATTAAAAAAATAGATAGAAAATAAGAACTACAATTTGCAAATCTATCAAATCTTGAAAGTTACAACTCTGCTCTGACTGTATGATATATGATGAGGGAATATTAATTTACTCTGCCAGGACTGAATTAATTAGAAAAACATATTATCGCCGGAGATTCATGGGGGAAAAAAAGAAAAAAAAAAGTTTCTTCAATCAAATTCATAGACAGAACTAGAACCCTTCATTTCTTTAGTTTGCTGAACCAACCCTGGTCGAATTCCTATGTACAACTCTGAATGATGATGGCTCTCGATGATATATATATATATATATATCAGACAATCTAGAACTGCGATCCTAGCTGCTGCACAGTACCAGAAACTGTAAGGAATATGCAGAACAAACAAAAAATAGTATGTGTGATTACTTAAGATTTAAAAACTATACTAACCATATGTGCAAAGTGAACCCCAGATTGCTGTTATTAATTATCATCCTTATTGGAAATTGATATTGTAAAGGCTTTGCCAATCGCCGTCCCAATTTGACAATTGCTGCAATTTAACAAAATCTCAAATAGTTAGATTAGGTTTGATTGACTATTTATATATTAATGGAAAGAAGTGGAATCAGAAACAAAAGTACCTGAAGAGTAGAAATTGAATCGAGATATATTTCTGGGAATGATACTGAGGAGGATGTTCCAGATTTCTGTGGAATCATTTGATGAGTATTGGTATTAGGATTGATTGAACAGGTACTGGATCCTTGCGGTTGTGGGTGAGAAAGAGGCTGCCCTTGATTATTACACTGCTGGTAAGTTGATTGGATGAATTCTAAAGGCGTGGTTGCTGCCGTAAAACTCGCCATGTATGCCGGAAACTGCCATCCATATGCATAAATATTTTGAGCTTAATCAGTTTTGCATGATCAAATACTTTCTTTTTCCTTGAAGCTGAAGAACATGTGTAATGGATAAGGGATGTTTCAGGAATCCTTAGAATTTTTTTACCTCTTTTGCAAAGAAATGATCTGTGTTCAACTCCAACCTCGGATTCAAAGCAGCCAGTTTCATTGAAAGGAACTGTAAGTTTTTAAGCGAGTGAATGTCAAAAATTAATTATTCATCAGAAGAATAATATATATATATATATATATATATATATGTACATAAATAGGGCAATTATGATATACCTCTACTTGTTTCTGCAGAGACTGAACATAGTTAATGATTTCATCAAGCATCCCTGCCTTCCCTGTAACTTTGTTACATCCAGGGACTAAATCTTGTAAACACTTCATTTTCTTGCTGATTTTCTCCCTCCTAGCCTGAAAGAGCAATTCCTTAGAATTTTTTTTTTTTTTTTTTTTTTTTTTTTTTTTGAAACTGGTGTTAAGGTTAGGGTTAGGGTTAGGAAAGGAAAGATTAAGTATTTTGCTACTCACTCTTTCTGCTAAGCTATGATTATCAGTAGCCTGGCCACGACGAGCTCTGACATGAATGTAATCAGTTTTCTGAACCAATTCTGAAGCCTTTGAATTCTCCTTGGAATTTTTCCCAGAATTTTGTTTTTCACTTTTAACAGTAACTCCTGATTGCACTTCACCGGCTTCTTCAAACCTTTTCTCCTTACATTCTTCTTCTTCTTCCTCTTCTGCATCAAACTAGAGAAAAACAAACAAATTACAAAAATTCTCGAGCAAAACGGGGAAAAAACAACCACAACAACAAACAGAGCAAATTAATTGTTACTGTAATTATTATTATTATTATTATGATGATGATTACCTCTGCTTTTCGTTTTTTCTTGGAAGCAACAAGGTGACGATCTTTGGATGAATTAGTAGCAGAAACGGTAGAGAAGGATCGTTGATGGTGATCCATATCCAGAGAAGTATTATTACTTGTAATTTCAGAGGAAGCGAAGCCAAAATTAGGCGAGTTTTCATCGAAAGACTGATGATGAATAATCAAAGGATCCATCAGATTCTGATACTGATGATACAGATGCATTGCGCGTAATTCTGGGGAAGAAGATTGTTCGTGTTCGTGATACATACGTTGCTGCAAAACGGCTCTCTGTCTCTCGAGAACACTCATATCCGTACTGGTACAATTATTTCCGGCGACTAAGGAGAAAGTTTCTACCGATGAAGAAGAAAGTGAAGGTGCGCAACGTAACATAATTAATTAAAAGAATGAGAGTGTGAGCTGTGAACCTCGGATGCTAACGAGCGCCCGGTGGTTATATAAAGAGGTGGAGGAGGAAGGGTGAAAATGGTGTGGGACAGAGGGGGATTGGGGTAGAAGGTGCAACTACCATGTGAGAATGTCTGGAGATTTTTAACGGTAAACGGACTGGACTGGATGGACGGCGTTATTAGTATCAGCCATTGATGGGAACCTCAGTATGGAGGGAGAGTTTTGTTATGGAAATTTTTGGAGTTGTAGGTGAGGGACCAATCGGTGGTCAAGACTGGATGCCTGCACCATATGTTATGTTAAGGTACGTTGTTTTCTAACTCGTTTTATAAAATTTATGGAACATTTATTCGTGTTTTTATCTTCATATTTGTAACACACTGTCTCATTAGAATGAATGTAAGAATGAGCCTAAATATTTATAGTCAACTCAAAGTATTTTTTTTAGTTCAGTGAGGACAATATCAAGTAGTTAATCGTAGGTGTTGTCGGACTCATAGTCGTGACATGGGATTGTGAGTTTGGGTCGAGGGGTGGGAGCCTATTGTATTCATTTCTCCTTGCAAAATTGTAAAGTCAAAGATATTTTAATCTTTTTAATTTAAAAAACTCAACCTTTGTGTTTATTAAAAGATGTCTCTTAAAACACCCAAAGAATTTACTCATGTATGTAACTTTTTAAAATTTGAAGTTAGAGCTATTTTCAGCAAGAAACCAACCCGACTCAAACGAGATTAGTCTATAAGTGAATTTAACTTAAAGATGTTCTCCTATAGTTTGGGACTCATTTAGTACACCTAGTATCCTTAGAAAAAAAATATATGTTTTTTTTTTATTTGCAACAAGTAAAAGAAAAACAAAGGATAATCCAAAGACGTAGGTGAATTGATAAATAGCGCTCTTGGTTTAAATGAGGTTAAAGGTTAAAACTCCAACTAAAAAGACACATTAGTTTTAGTTTAAAAAAATAAAATAATATTTTAATCTTTTTCAAAAAAAAAAAATCAATGTTAATAATTTAAATGGAGAAAAATATTTTCTCCATTCTAAAAATCTTATCAATTATTTATACTCCAACAAAGTATCCTAAAAAAGTCATTTGTGAAGGGAATAACAAGAGTGAACTCTACTTTAATTAGTAACTTTGTTAAGAATTGAATCATAAATTTTGTTAGACATAAATACATACATATATATATATACATATAATAAGTACAGTCCATTAACTCCAAAATTTAATTTCCTTTTGTATGAAAGGAAAGACTTAACTATAGGTAGTCTTCTCAAGACAAGGAGAACCAAACAAGGTGGTTGGTTACCTATAGAGTTAGTTACTCAAAAGATCAATTTTATAAGTTTTGCTTCTTGTTGCTTCATCCTTCCCATGAAATCAAACAGGGTTTTTGGATCAAATTATATACATATATATATATATATATATATATGTATTATATTTATAATGGTACTTGTCAACATCAGGATATACACCATTCATCTTTCCATAAATTTCACATGCAATGTTGGTGTAGACTGTGGAGAACAAAGATGTGAAAGCAGGTTTGTGGGGACATTGAGACAACCAGTACCTTAGAATCCTCAGCATTAAAATTGCATTCCATAATTTTTATATCCAGAACAGTAGCATAATTGGATAAGAAAAATTGGTGGCAAGATCTTCCCCCCCCCTCTTTCATTAATCTAATCAAATCTATTATGATACTACGTTAAATTGTTACCTCTTGATATATTTATATTGTTATGATATGATGTGTGTAAATATTTGTCATAACTGTTAAAATATTCTTTTGATACGACGAGAATGATTGACAAATAGTTAACTTGTTAGACTAATAGTTGCGTGACTAATAAGTTACCAAAAACAAATGGTATGGACTTAAGAGGAGAGAATCAGCACAAGTAGTTTTTCCCCCAGTTAAAACTGTACAATGCATGGCACCAATAAATCAAATGTTTGTCTGTCTAATATATTATCATCCATCACTAGCATTCAATTCCAATGGCAACAGTTAGAAGACAACATTACTAACTAGGACCAGAAAGGTTTTTTCCTTTTAGGTTTGGCAGAGGTGGTGATGGTAGTAGTAGTGGGGGGAGGGAGGAAGAAAGTGAAATGAGAGCAAAAGAAAATAAAAAGGAAAGTTGTGAAAGACATTCAAAGCATATCCTGAAGGAACCCAAAGGCACATATGAGCTAATAAAGAGATCTGTTGGCTTAAGTGAAGTTGAAGGTTTGAATTTCCTTCTACAAGGGATCAATTTGGCTCAAACGAAAATTAGTTTATATATAGATTTAACTTAAAGATGTCATCATCCCATAATTTCGGACTCATCTAGGATACCTTATAAAAAAAAAAAAAAAAAAAAAAACATATCTTGAAGAAAAGAGGAAGAGAGACAAGATCACATTAGTTTGATAAAGACAGATGCAGCACAAAAAAAAAAAAAAAATTAAGGGGACCCTTGTGCAGTCTACAAAAGTCTTGGTGGCCAATATGAAATTAAAAACTGGTGAGGGGGAATCATCTTTAAAATGATTGCCAGAAGATAAGAGATGGGTTGTGTTGGAAGGATCTCATCATCTTCAGATGGGTGTGTTTTCTTTTCTTGCTTCATCTTTGAAC
The DNA here is from genome assembly GCA_025388415.1 of Cynanchum wilfordii. NCBI lineage: Eukaryota > Viridiplantae > Streptophyta > Magnoliopsida > Gentianales > Apocynaceae > Cynanchum > Cynanchum wilfordii. The sequence continues at coordinate 1,387,507 of JAHSUH010000005.1, forward strand.
TTTCTCGCACTTTGCCTACCTAACTATACCATACAATCACCCCCCCCCCCACCCCACCCCCCTCCTACTCCTACTATAATAATAATACTAATTAACAACCATAATAATATGATAAGAAACTTAAATTATTAAGGTTTTTATGTTTACAACATATTTTTGGCAGTTTTTTAATACCTAATTAGTCCTGTCTGAGATTTTGCCTAACTCTGTCAATCAGTCTATATGTAAAAAGTCTTGAATCTCAATAATGAGTTCAGTCATGTGCAGTGGAGGAGAAGAAGAAGAAGAAGAAGAAGAATATGCATTTACCTCCAAAATCTTATTCCCATAATGTGGGGGGAGAGATTAATGACTTCTTTTTTTAATCACATAAAAAAAGGATATGATCCCATAATGATTTACTTAAATCCACTAATCATTGATTAAAGATCATAGAAAACAATAATTAAGACTTCACTGCATTATACTTAGACCCAAAAAATCAAGATTTTGCTGGAAAAATCTTGGCCAGACAGGTCTTCAAGATTTCATTTCTTTAATGAAAGTGATATAAATAAAGGTTAACAAGAAAGAGGATGCCGGATGTAAAAAGAAAAATGAAGAAGCCTTTTTCAAATATTTGACCATGAAAAAGCCAAGGCACCACCTGAGCCTATGAGGCCATTGGCATCAGACATTTAACTAAACACCAACTAAGAATGGCTGAATTTGTAATTCATTTGGTCTAAAAAAACCATCCTAAGGGGAATGAATCCAAGTAAGACAAGGGTCCTACATGCATGGGTCTTGGCCCTTCAACAATAAGACCTCTTTAAGCTACTTGCACGGCTGTAGGTCCTCAAGTGACTCTCTAGGAGACCTCTAATGACCATTAGTATTAGTACAAACAACCATCCGTTACATACATCCAAAGTTTGACACTCGTTGTGAGGATTTCTCCCGATTGAACTCTCCAAGCGTAACATGAGTCGAATCTAGATTAGTCGGAGTCATGATAGCTTCGAAAATCATTAGTGTAACAAACAAAACAAAAAAAAAAAAAAAAACCATCCCCTACATCAAAAATTATGGAACATTATTAAAAAAAAAAAATTGGAGCAATTCATGCACTTACAGCCAAGGATATCCCTACAGGGTTTGTATGTACTCAAGCCTACATGATGTCCTCTCACACAAAAAGGGTGAGCTTACATGGATTATCAAATTTCTCTGTAGCAAAAACCAAATAAAGTTTTAGAAGCAGTTCTGGCATGGTAGGCTCAAGTAAGGGTATTTTCATTATAGGGTCCGCCTGTTTCCTCTTATTTTTCTCCAGATGCTTCTAGTTTTATCCTCTAAACACTAATCTTGCTGGAGGGGAAAAAAATCCCTTTTCATTAAACTTTCTGGAGATATCACTCTGATACTAACAATAATAAACAACAGTTCCACAGTTGATGTAAGATATTTTTTTGCCTGAGCAGAGAGAAAACTCACTTCACTAGATTATGTTGAAGATTTTGAGTTCTGATACTTGCATGATAGATAAGCTCCTTTCCTTCAATGGTGCCCATGTTTATGGCTCACATATGCATGGGTATCATTGTATCGTGGACTGTCTAATCTCATCAAGATATGCCCAAAACAGGCCAGAAGAAACCTGCAGACTGTCTTTTCTTATCATGCATCTGTTTTTAACCCGACGTTTAAAATCCCTCCTTTAATTAGTGAAGCAGGAGAAAAAAAGGGAATCTGTAACAGTCCAATACAACAAGATCATAAAAAATATATGTATATATATATATATACATAATGAATCATACTTTTCAGGTACAATCAAGAATAGCTGAACAGAAATAGATTTTATACATCCATTTACTCTAAGCTGTACATATATATCTAAAAAGACCAGTAAAACACTAGTTGTCATATCATGAAAGATTATCACAGCTCTCTAACTAGAGAATATACCATAAACTAAAGGCTTTAAACTATCATTTCAGCCACTAACTACCTAAGTTATGTCTATGATACCAGAAAAATCCTCATTTACCAAAAATCACCATCCATACCTATTAAACCTTTCAGCACCTTGAGAAGTTGAGTTCTCAATTTCTGAGATAAAGAAGGAACTGAATCTTATGTCCTTTTTTTGTGGGAAAATAACTGTGTTTAGAAGAGTTTAGACACTTTCCTGAAAATTCCTGCTAGCTTAGGAAAAGATTTCCTCCCTGTGGAATGGTTGCAAGGATTTTTCAAGTTCTCAAATTCATGACATTCTTCATTATAATCAACTTCATCTCTTAGTAGCCGTCGCAATTCTGTTGCCATTGCGTTTGTTCTGTTATTCCCGCTGTTAGACACATTTACAAGAAAAGGGATGACACCCTCATCCATGACCAGCTGGCAGTATTGAACACGTTGATAGCAGAGAGAAAGAAGAACAGCCACCGCATGCTCTTGATCATCATGACTTACACTCTCGAGTAGTTTAATTATGGAGGAAATACATCCCTCAGTCTCAGCGACAAAATCTCTAGCATCTTCCTTGTAGCAGAACTTTTCTAAAATGGCTATAGAATAACTTGCCAATGCACTATCTTCTAGAAAAGCTATCAGCTTTGGAACAATATCAGAAACTACCATAAAGGACATAATTTTACTATTTTCAGATAAATTAAATAATATTCTTAAGGCCAGTTCCTGCAATCGTGCAATTTCTTTGTCAAGCATTCTCAAAATGCTGGATAGTGCACCAGGTGTTGTGAAGTTGTCATTGCAGAGTCCATTGCGTGATAACACCTCAAGAACACCAAGGGTTTCTTCAACAGCTTCAGTGTCAAGAAATGACACCAATAGCCTATATGTTTCTTCTTCCAGGTATTGTATACAGCTGCTGAACAAAGCAACACAAAAAATCAGTATAAAAGTACTGATAACATGCTATGTTTGACATGTATTAAAGCATAAGTTGCCTAACTATGATCAGGATGGACTCTATTCAAACTGGAATCAATAATAAAAGTTTGTATGATACATACAACATAACAGCTTGAGCTAATGTATCTTTTGCATCTGCATGGCTCAATTATTAATGTCAGGAACCAGAAGAGATTGCAAAAATAACAGTGAATCCCTGATCTAGGTGCAATATACTGAAAAGAATGCAGAATACTTTCAAATACTAAAACTCGATAATGCTTAACTACATCATAAGAACACAAAGTATAAAAATATTATCAGCTATTTCCACTTCAAGATAAATACAGCTTCTCAAGAAATGGCTACCATTAGCATCTGTAGCCAAGTAGTTATTAGTACCTGCAATTCTTCAGAAAAGACAACAGAAAAACACATCCACTTTTCTGAGCTTCCACATCATGAAGGTCCTGTGCATCCTTCAAAAATTTTAAAATTATCTGTAACAAATTACTACATGACGTGGAGTTGCAAGTTTGATGCTCATAGTTCTCAGAGATCTTAATATCTTGAATAACTTTGCTCCTCAATTCCCAAGGAAGGGTATCCAACTCAAATAGAATCTGCATATCTCTTTCATTTTCTTTTGCATTAACTTGACCACTATGAAGCACCTCAGAGTCTGTTGACATCATATTTAGGCCATTTGAGATGATTGTCGGATAAGAGGAACCAGGATCCTGTCTAGCATTTGAAGATCCAGTAGAAATATTACTGAAATCTATTGGTAGAGATAGATCATTCAGGGAGCTGCTCAAGCTAGCAATGGAACAGGATGAAGTTTCCAATTGGTGAAGCACCACAGGCAAACTGGGATCAGGAATATTTGCTTTATTTTCTGTGCACCACTTTGTAATTAGTTCCTTTAGGGCAGTATTTGGAGTCACTGACAAGTGGGGCAACATCTTTTTAGTCTTCGGGCATGTATGTTGACCTTCATCAAACCATTTCTGAATCCACATCCTTTCAAATGTTACCCCAGAAGCAATGATGACAGGGTCATACATAAGTCTCAGAGCCAAAGGGCAGATGTATTGTTCAGGAACTGCAGCTGCATCTGACATGTTCATTTGAGCATCTTCTTGTCCACCAAATAGACGAGATTCCACTTTGACAGATTGATGGTAGGAGCTTGAAAGTGGATAAGGTTCTTCTTGTACTTTTTGCTTTTCCACAATCAATTCACCATACTTACTTAGGAGATACAAGAAGAACAATAGGATCGTTTTCTTCCTTGGATCCTTTTCCCCAGCTTCATGAAGCAGTTTCTTGATGGATCTTTGCTCTATCCGGAGGGTTTTCAGGGAAGTGATACCGAGCCTCTGTGCAGCAACTAGAATGGCTTCAAAAGCAGTTTCCTCTATTGAATCCGTAGGAGAGGAATACTGATGAAGCAAATTTCTTAATACCTTCCCAGCCTCCTCTTCAGATGGGTCCAAGCAAAATGCACTATTCCTAAGATCAGAAACCATTTGGTAGATCTAGAGGAAAATATCAAATAGACATGTCACGAATGCTAATTTGATGCCTACCAAAAATCAATTGAAAAGGAAGATCTGGGAAGAGAAACAAAGAATGATAAACATGATGATTTCTTAAGCTAATATCTTCAAGTCCAACACTTGTGAAACACTTTAAGTGAATGTGAATTAGGAAAAGTTACATGACTATTCAATAGATCAATATAGAAATGAAACCCTGAAATGTAGGAAAGTGTCAAAAAAAAAAAAAAAAAAAAAAAAGGAAAAAGAAAAAGAAATCTCTCTGACCTTAGCAGCCAGCAATACAGGAACCATCGTTTGTAACTCGCCTAGACTCTGCTCCAGCAAATTCTTTGATTTTATGCATCTTGATAGTATAGCATCTCCTGTTATTGCCTGGAAATTTATGCAGAATATCCAACCATCAATAACATGGGAATCTAAATAATAGACTATTACTTGAAATTTCCAATGAAGTACGTACCAGGTAGAGCTTGCTGGACTCACTACAACTTCGAAGAAGTGATTTTGCTTTGACTATTGCCTCGTTCAATAAACAAAGTGCCTTGATTCCTGATGAGCATCGAGGACGGAATGCCTCTATTTCTGGCAATATATTTGAAACCCTACTAACCAACGTAATTAATTCTGTGCACATGAGTTGATGCACCTGTTACAATTGCACAACTGATCAATATCTACATTGATTCTTGTAAGAGGTCTTGCAATCCCCCCCAACTTTTTCTCGGAAATATAAGACAGAAGTTTGACAAAATGAGGAAAAAAATATCACATTAGATAATATATTCAAATGTAAATAATGGATAGCATATCTGAAAATCATTTCAACTTCTACAATCAAACACATTTTAGAGGCATCACAAACATGTAAGAGTTTATACACTTGAGCAAGCTTATCTGAGAACAATGCATTCCTACCTTTATGACACGAGGAGCTGGCAATGATTCAGTAACTTCAGAAACATCAGTCCCCATAAGTTATAAAATCATCTCAAGTCTGCAACTGGTAAACTGCCACATGATTAAATGAATATTTGATTACTAATAATTTAGAACTTTCAAGATCCCAATTAGCAGATTTAAACAGGTTAAGGATAGAAGACAGATTTGTACAAATATTGGAAATAGTCCAGCAACCCTGAACCACTAAAAGTATCATGGAGAACAAAAGGCAGCAAACATGTACTCCAGATTTGATTATTTGCTTTAGGGAAAAAAAATTAAATCATCACATCATTTGTAGAAAGATGCTTGAAATCCTTGACTTCTCTGAAAGAACCGGTCATTATAAAATCCCACCAATACATGAAAAAAGCTCATTTGATCTTCTTGGTGAGAAATGGATATCAAGTGATCAGTTAGGATTTACACGAGGAGCTTATCATGAGTTATTCTCAATTCAGGACATACATTTCAGGTCAAGGCAATAATATTTGTCCAACAATTTCCAGTTACAAAATCAACTGAAATTTTGTCCAAACCATTTGTAGTAAGGAGAGTATATATATATATATATATATATATATATATATATACACACACACAAAAGCAATTTTAGAAAAGCAGCAATAATTCATGATAATCATAATAATTATACAACCAATAGGTAAATAATATGGATAGTTTGATAGTTAAATCCAAAAGAAAAACTCTTACCAAATGAAAAGTAAAAAAAAAGCAGAACAATGACAAATTTCCTCCTTTGCTCAATAAGCGGAGCAACTTCGACAACAGTCCATTCAAGGCAACCAGTGTATCAGAAACATGATAATATTTTAACAGCTCCAAATCCCTTAAAAAACGATAAAAAAAGATTCGACCTTCAGAAATATATATTATGCTTTTTTTTTTTGTTCCCCACTGTGAAAGAAGGACAATCCTCAAGAACCCACGTTTCCTTATCCCAGAAGAAGAGAATAAATATCACAAAACAAGAACCTCAAATTGAAAAAAGGAAAGGAAATAGTAGCAGAGCAATGCAAGAATTAAAGATTTTTCATGAACCAATCCAAAAAAAAACCATCAAAGCTCATGGACTCTTTACCCAGTAAAGAAAAGCAGAGTTGATGCAGAGGAAAGGCACAAGAAGAAGACTAAGACTACTATGATGATGATGTGTGTGGGTTCCTCCTTTTCTTTTTCCTTTCCTCTTCCTTCACAATAATAAATGAAAGCAAGAACAAGAAGAAGAAGAGTGGACCAAGAGTGGACAAAATCAGCAAAAGAAGAAAGAACAAATGCTTACCTCCTTGAAGGGTCATCTCCCCACATGCCCCGCAGCCACTCTTGAATGCACTTTTCCTTGCTATTTTTTTTTACCTTTCCCTTTTCTTTCTCAAGTTATTAACTTTACCTTCTACTTTGTACTCCATGAGGCAAATTGGCCAAATTCATCCCTCACATTACAATTTTTTTGCGATTTCATCCCTTTTTGTTTTTTTTGGAAAATTTCATCCCTTATATTATAAATTTTGGCCAATTTCATCCTTTCCGTTAATTTTTTTTTGGTCAACAGTTAGTCAACGGTTATATAAAAAAAAAATTATTTTTCCAGGGGCAAAAACGTCATTTTACCGTTTAAAAAAAAAATTATTTTCCCGGGGGCAAAAATGTCATTTTACTGTTTTTAAAAAAAAAAAAAAAAACCCCCTTTTCCCCCAATTCGACTTGCCCCTCATTTTCGGATCGAGATCCCCTTTCCAATTCCTTGCCCCTCATTTTCAATACCGGATCGAGATCCCCTTTCCAATTCCAAAATCAACCCCAAAATCAACCCCTCAACCACACTTCGACAAATTGATCATAATTTTATAAATCAAATTTGGAACCATAAAGTGCAAAAAAAATTAATTTCAGACCTAAAAAAAATTAATATATATATGATGATCAATTTCAAACCCAAAAAAAATTGTGGTAACATCTGCTACATTGCTACTCTTCCCAGAGGTTGAACAACACATCTTAAGCTAACAAATCTGTTCTATACATTTGTTCAAAGACCTCATTGTGATGCCTATTGCTATTACAAAAAGAATAAGGTCACAATCATTGTTTCCAATGCTAGATAATACAACTGGTAAACTATCCAAAAAATATAGAGAAATACAACTGGTAAACTAGAAATATACGGAAACACAAAATATCTAGTATTTCAAGAAGATCCCCCTTTTCTTATTTTTGTGCAAGTGGCTTTATAGTGACCAGAAATACCACATGCACTACATTTTCTTGACTTAATCTCCTTCTCATTACTTTTTGAAACCTGCAAATATGATTAGATTAAAATAAAATTGTTATACAATTGAAAAATAGATATTAAATTAGATTATAAACTGAAAAATTAAACTATACCTCAACTGTTGGAATTGATTCTTGAACTTCGGGATGTGAAATTAGGCCCGAATGAGATGTTGTGGCTTCATTTGAGCTATTTTGGGCTTGATTGGGACATGTTACGTTGTTGTGACCATTTTGGCCACCTTGTTTACACTTATAGTTGTTGAACCCTACCTTTCTCATCTTTTGGACACCCCCATTTGTTGTATAAGCCTTTTCTCCTTCTTCCAACCTTCTCTTTGTTTTTGGTCTACCTGGCAATCTCACATTTTCTGGGGCCAACATTGCTGTATTTGTACTCCTGGGCCAATTATTAGATCCATTTGTAGGACAAACAATGGGCTCATATGCCTTTTTATAGGCTTCAATTGTATAACAATTGGCAATATAATCCTCGGCTCTTGAACCTTGTAACCCTAAGAAGCGCCACACCATGTTTACATGGTATACCCGATAGTTGCCATTTCCTACAAGAACAAACCCCGCAATGCAGGATCAATAACAAATTGTTGGCCATTAACCTCCCTCACTTGAAACTTGTTGTCCCCAGCATATGATGGAAAACAGAGAGCAGAAGCATTCTTAATTTTGTCAAGAATCCTCATGATTCTTGGACAAATCTTACCCCTTTGCCTACAAATCCATTTCCTTCTAGATTCTTGCCTCAACATGAGATAAAGCTTAATTTTTTCCAACATTCCCAAAATAGGTTTAGTTCTTGCAGATAGAATATGTCTATTGAAACATTCACTATGGTTGTTTAGTAGCATGTCACACTTACAACTTTCTCTGAAGAAAGCCCCGCACCAATTCTTTGTGCTTGTATGATCCTTAAGCCAGTTAAATGCACCTTCATCAAAAGCCTTCAAACTTTCCATTTCAAAGCATCAAACTGGTTTTCGTAAGTGGCTTTTGCTATGTTCCAAAGATGATTCTTGACTGCATCTCCAGGGTAAGACTTCCTTAAGTTGTTGTGCAAGTGTCTAACACAAAATCGTGTTCAACTCTTGGCAACAACTTGCTCACCGCTTGAATAAGTACCCCCCAAAATGGCCATAAAAAAAAATTACCATACTGCTTCTTTTATACTAGTATTAAATTGTAGAGGATGAGCTCATAGACAATATATGTATATTGTAGAAAACAGAATTGTGTAGTATAAACCGTGCAGTATAAACTGAAATAAAGTAATGCTTAATGCTTTTTAAAAATATACCTTTTGTCTATCCGAAATAAGTGTCCACTCCTCCCGGTTATAGATTGACAAATCTTCAAATAAACCTTCAATAAACCACTCCCAAGTATCTTTATTTTCACCCTCAACCACTGCATATGCAACTGGATACATACCATTGTTAGGGGTCCCCCCCTCCACCCCGTGTGAGCGCAAGACACGGGGTGTGGACCTTTCAAAAATGTGCCATCCAAACCCAATATTTTCCTACAACCAGCCATGAAACCCTTTCTTAAGGCATCTAAACATATATAAATCCTTCTAAAATACTCTTTTCCTGTCTCTTCATCCAAAAAGCTGCTCAAATATACGGAAGAGTTAGGATTACTAACCCTTAACTCCTCACAATAATTCCAAAGCAACTTATATTGGTCCTTGTACTCCCCTTCAATCATTTTTTTTGCCGCCTTCCTTATTTTGTAAGTTTTCCAATCGAAATGTTTACAATAAGCTCTTTGTGAACTTTGTCTTGAAATGCATGAACTTTAACACCATTGTCACATCTAAAATCATCAACATATCTAGAAGCTATTTGCTTCGCAGTTGCAAGATTATGATCTAAACTTCTACTGCAATCATGTTTCGGATTCATTGTTCCGATTTGAAATGAACACGTTCGAGGGACTTTGTGTGAGTATATTAGAAACGCACAGTTCCCACCCTTGCATGCAACCCTTACTCTCTCTTTATCATCCTTCTTAAAATAAAGCTTCCTACCCGTGTTTATGCCATGATTCACAATAGCTTCCTTGAACATAAACTTTGTTTCAAATATCATCCCAATTTCAAATACAGGATCCAAACCATCTCTTTCATGTACATGTCTTGGGAACTTCTCCATCAACTTAGCATCATCGGTTTCCTCATTTCGATCCCAAAATTCATCATCACTGCAAACAAACATATCATTGTCACTTCCATCTCCAATCTCAAATTCTTGTTCAAGGGCACACTCTACAACATTTCCTATTTCCTGGGATTCAAATACTTCCCATGTACCCTCCAAATCAACTTGTTCTCTTACTACTACTGACTTCCCTTTGTCATTTTCATCAACTCTGTGTCAAGCCACTGCACAAAACATCATCCAGCCATGCATTTTCTTCATTTTTTGTCACACTAGCAGTTTTTTTTTCTTCAACATGGGAAAATTGTACTTCAACTTTTTGTTCAACTACATGAACCTCATTTTTCTGTTTTTCCAGAGTCTTTTGTTGATTGAACAATGTGAATCTCATCTATATCAATTTCCCCTCGTATTTTTTTCACTAATCCCTAAATGTGGTACATCATCCAAATCAACAAAAGAGAGCTTAAATCTATCAAATGTATCATAATCGAACCAATCATGTTTCATCTATCATTTTAAAAATAAATAAAGAGTTAGATAGTATCCAACATATGCACAACAAAATCAATTAAACCAAAATAAATTGCATGACTTACAAAGTATGGATAGCCTTTTGATAAGCTAAAAACTTGAGGTGCATGTTGGATGAATTGTTGTGCATAATATAGCACAAAATAGCCACACTCCACATCATTTGTTTGTTGGGGAACCTAAAACAAAAAATCAGAAATGAACAAAAACTTCTCATCATATAAACAAAAAAAAAAAATCATACATATATATTATAATGTACCTTTGGAATCATGATTGGAATGTGCCTAATAGATTCCTTCGTAGCACACCTTCCCTCAATTTTTAGTAAGTCCAATACAAAGCTACAAATTATAAAAAATTTAAAGATAGTGTCAAATTATTTAAAATACCCAAAAAATAAGGAATAAAATTTAAAAATTAGATTAGATTCACCCATACCTTCTAATTTCGGATTCAAGACTTTGTTCCATTGATAAAAGAGAGTCCAAAATCAAGATACATTGTTCATCGAAGCTTCTAAATCTTTGTCGAAGTTACACATTATTATGAGTCTCCAATGAGACCTTAAAACAAAAGTGAAGACAATTACAACAAAAAGGTCATACACTCACAAATATTTTAATAAAAACATGGCTTAAAAGAATTAAAATTTTTAAGCGCAAAACACATACCACATGACAATTGGGACTAATATATATTGTTTGGACAATAAATCCAGCTTTTTAATCCACTTTGGCACTTTTTCAGCTAGCCCATGACAATATTGGTTAAACATCAAAGAGTCTACAAACCCAAATTTAGCCTTTCTCTCGGGTGGAAATTTTTCTAAGATTTTCCTGAAATATTTAATCAAAATATTAACTTTAGAACAACATTCAAATCACTTAGTTAAGTTCATACAAGGATGCTGCATAAATGTATAGTCTTTCATAATTTCTTCGAGGAATCAAGGCAGTAAGAAAGAAAATACAGTACATAAGATATTTTTAAAGCTAACAAACCAAGTGAAAGATACACTCTTTACTAGTATTATTAGTATCAATTCATACTTCCAATTTAAATCCTGAATCATATATATAAAGCCTAATAGATTTTAAGAGAATTCCTTCTTTTCTAATCATGAATTCTGTGTAGATGATAAAATCCATTTACGACCCTATAATTTTTTTTTAAAAAAAAATCAAAAATTGAGCTTAAACAAAAAAATCCTTAGCATTATATATAGATTGAACAAAGAGAAAAGATTAGAATTTCAAAAGCTTACAAACCCAAAAAAGCGAAAGCTTGTCTTAACAAGACAAGATTCTCAAGTTACAGATACGAGAATCAAGAGAAGCAAAATATTTATCCGGAAGCAAAATATAAAGAAAACGGAAACATAAAAACTCAAAAAACTCAACTCACTAAAAATATGTATGAAAATATAAACTTACTCAAAAATTGTTTCATATATTCCGGAATTTAACATTCCTTGAAGAACCTTTCCACTCGAGCTTGATTCCAGTCCCATTTTTTGAAGATTTCTTCCGCATGCATTTGTTCGAGTCATCTAGGAAATTATTCGATAAATTTTAAATTTCAGTTTGGAAAGATAATAATATATTAACAAAATCCCAACTATCACAAAAACTCCAAAATCACTGCTGGGTTAAAAAAAAAAAAAAAAAAAAAAAAAAATTGCTTACCGTATGGAGGTCTGTCGGGATTAAGAGGGCCGACACCAAGCTATATCACATTCGAATTCTGGAAAATCTATCGCTCTTCATCCTCGGAATTATGATCGATATGTGGAGTGTGGTTGATTTGGTGATTTTGGGGTTGATTTTGGGGTTGATTTTGGAATTGGAAAGGGGATCTCGATCTGGTATTGAAAATGAGGGGCAAGGAATTGGAAAGGGGATCTCGATCCGAAAATGAGGGGCAAGTCGAATGGGGGGAAAGGGGGGTTTTTTTTTTTTTTTTTTAAAACAGTAAAATGACATTTTTGCCCCTGGGAAAATAATTTTTTTTTAAACAAGTAAAATGACGTTTTTGCCCCTGGAAAAATAATTTTTTTTTATATAACCGTTGACTAACTGTTGACCAAAAAAAATTAACGGAAAGGATGAAATTGGCCAAAATTTATAATATAAGGGATGAAATTTTCCAAAAAAAAAAAAAAGGGATGAAATCGCAAAAAAATTGTAATGTGAGGGATGAATTTGGCCAATTTGCCTACTCCATGATCTTGAAATGTAAATAAAATTTTAGAATCAATATATTCTCGTAGTCAAATCAAATATACATACATATATATTGTGAATAATATATTTTGATATATAAAAATGTATTTAATATTCATAATCAATATTCAAAAAAAAAAAAAAGACACGAATAGTTGGTCTAAATGAAGAAAGAGTACACCAAAACAAAATCTTTATATACTCCAAAGCCGTTCGTTAACAAGTATTATAGTAGTAAACGAAAAAAGGTATTGAAGTCATTAGTGTTGTTTATGAATGACAAATATATGAGACAAAAACTCTTTATTTGATTCAAATTGTAATATCGGAAATGTCCGAGTTCGAGATTATGAATGTTATGTAAAAAGAATTAGACTAACATTTATTTCAAAATAAGAGTTAAGACTCTATAAGAACATTTTAGATCGAAACTGAATTACTCAAAATAGTAACTTTAAATAACAATTATATATATTTATAAAGTTTCAAAGTTAATCAACAATTATGACATTTTTAATGATCTAATATATATATATATATATATATATATATATTTAATGTTTCATAATAAAAAATTTCTGCATAGTAAAAATAGGATAGAGATGGCATGGGAAGGTAGAAGAAAGATTCAAATACCACAAGATGTCTACTCTACTCTACCGATTACCTACTTCCTTTTTAGGTTATATATAATTCATTATATATATATATATATATTGTAGTCAAAAGGCTACAGGGCATGATGTCATAAAATAAACATAGGAAAATGATAAAATTTTAAAAATTTGTCACTCTAAATAAAATTTAATTTGACCCGATTTTAAAATTAATTATCCAATATTATAAGATTTTGGAGAAAAAAAATCTTAAAATTTTCTTGATGAAATGGTAAGATTTGAATAAATAATTAGGGGAACTACTTCAAAAGAAATATATATGTATATATAATATGTATGTATATATATATATATGGAATAATTCAAGGTCAGTTTTTAAATATATATATATATATATATATATATATATATATATATATATATATTTTGCTTTTGTTGTGTTTGAAAATAAATAACGACAGGGAATTATATTCCATTGCGTAGATAACAACATGCAAGAAAGAATTATTTTAGAAACTTTATTCGTGACGTGTTTTTCTGTATTTTTCTGTATTTTTCAGTTCACGCTTTATATTATTATTGGTGGCTTTTACTATCAGCTACGAATATTTTAAATATAAGTCAATGGTTTGGTGCACTGAGAAAGTATTATAAAATTATATGAAATTGAAGATTCGATATTTTCGTGAGTTTCATATAAAAGTAAAATTTTCTTTCGAGTAATAGTTGAATTATGATAACACAACTTACTTGAATTGTAGTCTAACCCAAGGTATAGGTGAGTTGGTAAAGAGCGCTTCTAGTTTAAGTGAGATTGGGGTTCAAACCCCTACTCATGTATGCAGCTGTTTAAAATTTGGGGCTAGTGCTTCCTCCTCCAAAGAACCAACTCAGCTCGAACGAGATTAGTTTAAATGTGAATTTGGGCTTAAAAGTGTGCTACATAGTTTGAGATTCATTAAGAAAAAAAAAAAAAAAAAAATTGATGTGATTGTGGGCCCAGAACTCTATTCATGGCCCATTTTTAATATCTTTTAAACCAAGAGTCAGATTATCATGTCTCCGTCAACTCAAAAAAAAAATACTTTAAAAAAAATGTGAATTCACACGGGTCGACTAATCTGGATTGGAAGCGGATATTTAAACTTCTCTTAATCGTGGTTGTGGGGGATCGAACCGTGGTTCCCCTACCAAACTCAGCCTCCATGCACTACTGAGCCAACCAACTATTGGTAAAAAATGTGATACTTTACTTATTTAAGTATCTCATCTAAACTGCCAAGTAAGAAATTTGAATTTAACACGTGTCACGAATGACAATTTCAGCTATATACTTTAGTTTTAAGAGTCTCCTTCCATGAATCTCTTTCAAATTAGTCGATAAAGATAAATAAAAAAAAAAACAAAATTTAGAGATGATAGAAATTTTATTCATATTCACACATACTCTTGCATGAAATCTACTTAGCTCCAAAAAAAAAAAAAAAAAAAAAACCAATCAATCGAAAATCATATAACTTATAACACATTGAATCTCGATTTGCTTATTCTTGTGAAACTTGGTGTAAGACCGGAGAAGTCAAGTCTACCAAATCAACGAGACTCCAACGCGTTTTTACCACTATATTTTTCAACTAGTTTACCACTTCTTTTTTCTCAAATTAAAAAAACTTTGAATAATAAAATAACAAAAATTAAAGGCCATTGTCAACTAGAACTAGAGAAAACCTCTGAGTCATGAATTCGTGCTCCGATTATGAACTTGACAGCAGACACAATTCATTATTTATATTATTTTTACTGTATCAAAGGAATTAGATTCACTCTTATATATCATAAGATACTCATTGATATGCAACAGGTATCACACATAGACACAAAGAAAAGATGTCAACTTCAAGTCTTTCACTTGACACAATAGAAAAACACATAATGAATGTTATACGAGATTACGAGTTCAAATATTCAATGTAAACATCATATATGAGTTATAGTAAGACATTTTTCCGGATGACTACGAATACCAAATAATCCTCAAACCAAAGAAAAGATGGAAACTTTGTTGAGTAGAGTTGGACCATGGATTTCACATTATATTGGGCTTCTCTTGTGTTCTAATAGCCCAAATTTATGGAACCCCTTTTTCTGTCTTTCTTGTTCAAATTACTCTTTTTTTTTTTTTAACCATACATCTTTTTGACCCTATTGTTTGAAAACACATAGCTATCAAATACCAGAAAGAAGATAAGAAAATGAAGCTTTGGATCCTTTTCAACAATGAATCTACTTATCATTATTTATATCTCAGAATATACCATTACCTATTCCAACCACACAACAAAAACATTTCTTCTTTCTCTTATGACTTTTCTTTTTTCCTTTTAACCAAAGAAGGAATTTGGCCATTCACCAGAGGGTTGAGATAGTTGGAAGTTCAAAGTTTATGGGAGATTCTTCCCACTCAAGAAGAAAAAAAGAACAAAAAAAAAGAAAGAAAGAAAAATCATTCATCATCACAAGTTGAAAAAGAGCCAAAATTGTAAGCCTTTTATTTTGGGGAAGAAAACAAAGGGAATCCTTACGATGTAAGAGAAAGATATGATAAGGATTCCTACTAGCAAAGAATGATGATGCATCAAAAGGACCACCACATACTCAAAATCCCTTCTATATTCTCTCACTTGTCCTTCCTATCTTATAATTGCACAAGTTTTCCTCTACACCCCCATCTAAAACTTGTCTAAAACTATAAAATTTATACATAATAATAAAATAAATATATATATATATATATATATATATATATATATATATGGGTTAAATAGCCTCGATTATAACCTTAAGATCAAAATGTCATAAGTTTGAGTCATGACGATAGTTTCAGTCCAAAAACATACTGGTCGACTAATCCGGATTTAGCCTGGGGTGCGCTCGCAGAGTCCAACTCTTACTCGAGGGTGAGGGTCTGACCCAGAGTTTTTTAAAGTGGCGCTAATCACCCTCGGGGAGATTCGAACCCTCGACTATCTGCCATGAAGAGAAGCTTTTGGAGTCCACTTACCAACTCTCCCAAACTGCTGATTTCTCCTATAACTTTTCATTTTTCATAGAATAGCATATGCATGTAGTTATTCTGATGCTTTGCACATACTTAGACCACAACTCAATGAGATAAATAATAAAGTGGAGAGAGAGATATTTTCTTACTGTTTGAAAAGATAAATCATGATTAGCAAGAACCTTTTAAGCCACCATAAATGGATTCTCATTTCCATTTTGTAGAACAGGTCAAGTGTTTTCAAACTCTCCAATGCAAAACATGCAATATTGTGCCTCCCACCAGCAAAAGAATTAGTCCCTGCAAATCTGCAAATTATTTCTTTTAAGCAGCAGATCATCTTTGATTAACATTTTTATTCTTTATTGTTACTTGAAATCAGATTCTTTTGAAGGGAATGTTCTAGCTTCTATTCCTTTTTTCTTTTTTTTATTTATTATTTTTGTGTCCCCACCTTATTTGGTGAGACTAATTCAGACTCGGCATACGGAGCGCTTACAAAGTTAACTCTTACTTAAAAGTGAGGACCTAGCTCAGAACTTTTTTAACATGGCGCTAACCATCCCAAGAGATTCGAAACCTCGATCACCCGCCCTGGAGGAAGCATTAAGAGTCTGCGCACCAACTCCTCCAAGCTACCGGTTCTAGCTTCTATTCCACTATCAAAAGTTTTTTTGTTCTTGCAGCCAATTTGTCTAAAAAATAGAAGAAGCAATTTCCAGATATAATTATTGGGCTTAAGTTAAAAATAAGAGCAGACAAAAATTGTTCTTCCACTCACAAAAGTTTGGTGCCTGCTAGCAACTTGCTGCTAGGTTGAGTTATTTTGTAAAAAAAAAATGTTAAAAAGAACTTCTACTTGTGAAGAATAGAGCTATATCGTGTATCCCTATTAGGAAATTTGTGAAAACCAAGTTGCTTTATGAGAATATTAGTAGATCCTAATTTACATTTTGGTACTCAAATAAAAGGTTCTGTTTTTGGGGTTCTGTTTTTGGGCTTCCACTAGCAAAAGTTGTGATGCTTGCAACCCAACTTTTCTTGATGAGCAAGGAGATTCAACATTTATCTATGTCAACTTGGAGAAAGATCTTGAGATTCTGGGAACCCTTTTGAGGCAAGCAATAGAAGTCCATAGAAATGCAGTAGCAAATGCCAAATGGAATATCATACTAGAGAAGACATGTAATTTACTTGGCACAGACAATCAGCAGAAAATTAGCTATGGATGACCAGCTTCATTTAAAAACATAGAAACTATCAATCATTACACAGAAAACTTGTTATTAGGGATGCTTTCTAGCATTTGCTGCAACTATAACCTGCTAAAATACCAATTAACATTTTCCAATTTACATTATATACAAGAAAGCCACTTTCTTTTGCAGTTCAGAACAAGAAAAAAGGGTAAATAATTATACTGTCATGTAGTTCTTTTGTTTACATCTCCCATGGCACACTATCAGTTCCTTTAAAAGTTTTATAATGGCTTAATGAGTCTAATAGAAAGAAGTATCATCACATATTAAGAAAAAGATGAGGAGGGAGACTCACAAAATTGTGCCTGCTGTAGTTTCTTGTCCACAAGCAAAATGCTATTAGTTCCGGACCATATGGATCCAAACATAAGGTAATAATAACATAAGGTACAGGATGTCCTTTGATACGATTCTCCCCAATGTCACTCTTGTGCTTGATTTTGTTTGTGGTCTCTAAAGGTGACGAGTCACTTCATATTCTGGCTTTTTTGCAAGATATATTCTCCAACTAGCAGATCCCCACCACACCACTTTTCTCTGGTTTATAAGCAGCCCCTTGGAAACATCTCTCCACAACATACCCATCCCTTGACTTCTTCAAGTCCTCTTTTCAGCTCTTGCACTTTTTGCAGGATTCACCCCAGCATCCTAACATTTCAACTTCAGGTTTCACCCTATTTCCTTGGATCTCTTTCATCAGTCACTGCACATATAGACGCTTAGTGCTTGGGCTCTAAGGTTTGACTTGGTGTGAAACTAAGGAGCGAACAGAGCAAATAGGAGCGAGAGGTTCGAAGAGCTCGAGCTAGGCACAAGAATTTTTTTTTTTTTTCAAAGGGAAATTTGCCTGCAGCCTTTTTTTACTTTTCTTGATTTTTCACAGGTTAGATTCTAAACTCAAGTCAGTCAATGGCATCAGATTCCCTCTCTTCCTGGACATCCAGGCAAAACAAACTATTCGAGAAGGCCATTGCTCAATATGATAAGGACACTCCAGATTTCTGGCAAAATGTTGCCAGGGCTGTGGGAAAATCTACAGAGGAAGTCAAAAGACACTATGAAATGCTTGTAGAGGATCTCAAGCACATTGAGTCTGGTAGCATTCCTTTGCCTAATTACATGTCTAGCAGAAACAACCGCTGAGACAGGGCTTGTAGGTAACTTAACTTATCCTTCTTCTGTCATTGCATATAATTGAAAAAACCCTGCTCTTTCTTTATATCCCTCCCTCCATGCAGATCCATTAACCATGTCACGTATATGTCTTTTCAAGAGAATGTTTGCCTTTTCTCTTTAAACTATAGTAGTATCATTACAAATCCCATTAAGTATCTGACTGACTACTGAGGAAACCAAAAGCAATTATTGACAATAAAAAGGGAACAAAGATAAAAGCTTTTTTTTTTTTTCTTTTGAAAAATGTAGTTAAGGCAGAGTTCGTATCAGCATATCATCAAACACATTATCACCAACCAAAAATGAAAAAAAATACTGCTATTATTCAATTTCTTATCCTGTCCCAAAATTCATAAATGCCCACATGAAATCTAATCCTGAACGATCCTTAGATAGATAACAACATGCCAAAAAACCCAAAATTATATATTCCAAGTGGGGTATCAAATACCAAACTCTCCCTTTCAATCAATTCCAATGCAGATACCAAAGCAGGCCCTCCAACTGAATAAAAATATTCTACCTTTTCATCCAAAATCTTTGTGAAAGTCCTCCTCACCAAGGGTTCTGAAACATTTGTCCAAAAAAAAAAAAAACTTGATCTTTCTCCAACTTCCCCTCTGGTTCCTCCATATTCTGAAAAGCTTGCGCGATTTAAAATTCTTTTAACAAAATGATTCTTCTTTATGCATCTCTCTAACAACGTTTCCTGCTATTTTACAAATTCAACAGGCCCTGCCGGGTACAAGATTCAACCATTTTGTGGTGAAGATGCATCTATTAATAGAATCTGGAAAATATTCAAGAAATTACTAGAAGCAGCAGTAGAAAGTGTTCGTGCAGTCCTTCCCCCACTGTCTCTGTCCGACTTTGTTGTATTGCATACATAATATGTTTTCTTCTTCTTTTTCCTTCTTATATATGGGGGTTGTATAAATATATTATTATCATGTATCAGAAAAATCTTTGCTTTACTGGGGAAAACCGGCATTATTACAACCAAAATGTAATCGTATTCTTAGTAGTATCAAGAATATATTGGACTCATCCATTACCTACCTATTTTGTTCAAAATTCCACTATTTCTATGCTTTCTATGCTTTCTTGTATTAAAATAATGCAGCATCTGATCAAAATCCTTTTAACAGTTTCCTAAATCTAAATCTTGAAGATTAACAACAGTAATAATGGAAAATCGTGATTAGTTTAAAGTTAATTTAATAGTATAACACCAAAAATTAATCATCATAATAGTTTTTTTTTAGTAAGATAATATTTTCAATAGACTAATTCAAGAGAAATTTATTCAAAAAGATCTAAAATTATAGTAAAAAGTTAATGTCAATAAAGTTTTTACACATTTTGGGCTTGGGCCCTATAAGTCTCGTCATAAGATCTTATTAAAGAAAAACTCTCTCTACACTTTCTCCAAACTCCTTTTATTTGGACTCATCCGTTGTTGGTTAAGTCAAGAAAAATTTGTCCGATTCAAGACCTTGCATAAGGGAACCAAACTCTTTCCATTTGGACCAGCATATATTGATATAAGTTGCGTTAGATCCCTATTGGGAAAGCTCTTCCTATACATGTTTCTTCATAAAGGAAGTTTGAATTCCAAACCATCCGTAAGTGAAACCAAAATTTTTCATTTAGATCAACAAGTGTTGGTAAGTCATGATTTTTTTTTTATAACTATTTTGGACTCAACTAAACCAAATTCAAGCCATATCCGACCCTTATTGGGAAAAAAGCTCTCTGTACACCTGTCTCTCCATAGACAAGGTTTGAACTTGAAAAGTCTACAAAAAGTTAATCATCATAATGAAGGTGTCTTCCTATAATTGAGACCATCTAGGACACCTCATACCCTAAGCAAAAAAAAATCCTTAACAAACTAAAACAACCGTTATTGAGAAGAGTTTAAAGTCGTAATCTCTGGACCCGTTCAAAATCCGAATTAGTCGATCCGTGTGGGTTCGGATACCGGATGCTATTAGGAGGAAAAAAAAAAAAAAAAACTAAAATCCCATACTAAAAAATATTTGGCTTTCCATAACACTCATACGAGCCCAAAATCTAAGAAAATTATATAGACATGGGCCAAAGAGTCTCTAAAAGTACAATATTCAATCCTGTAAAGAGGCCCATCTTAACAGTCTCGATTCAGTTTTTGACAGTTGCTGAACTTGCAAGAAAAGTTACTAAATAAAAATACCATTCTCAAATTACGTAAATATCCCTCCTAAGCGCGGGGTGTTAAACTCTCATTGGCTAAAACAACTGATTGTTTAAACCCTAGAGACTTCGTAAAGGGGTTTATGGTCTCTGTCGCCTGAGCTTAAACCTTCCGTCGCGGTTCCCGTCTCCGATCACGTTTCTGGATGTTGTTTTCAATCCGTCATTAGCATTTATAAGCATTGAATAAGAAGATTCCTAACTTTTAGCTCAGAAATCAATGGCAGCTTCGAGGTCATCTTCTTTGGCGGCATTGGCCACTGCGGCAGCAACCGCCGCTACTTGTTTGACGGCCCGGTCCAATATAGCGCATGCAGATGGTCCTTTCCGTTTTTCCCCCTTTTCTTCTTCTTCTTCTGCTGATTCTCAGACGCCTTCCCCGGCTGGTTCTGATTCTAAGGCTGCCGAGGTTGAGGATTCTCGGGGTGGTTTTGACCCAGAGTCTTTGGAAAGGGGTGCTAAAGCTCTTAGGGAAATTAATAGCTCTCCTTATTCCAAAAAGGTTGGTTTTGTAGGAAAATATAGCTGAACGTCCTTCTCGGGGAAGAAGTCTTTTGAGTTTTTTTTTTTCTTCTTTTCCCCTTTCCTCTGGGGCTAAACTTTTTAAGTAATTATGCAATGAAGGTGTTTGAACTGATGAGGAAGCAGGAACAAACTAGGCAAGCAGAATTGGCTGCTGAGAAAGCGCATTTTGAGGCCATTCAGTCCCACCAGGATATTGTCAGTACTTGCTTCTTTCTTTTTTCTTTTTTCATTTGAGAAATGAGATTAAAATTGCTAATGCTGGTCTGGTTCATTTGTAAATTAAGAAAATAAACTTATCTGTAATATTTTTTTACTATGTTATTTCAAGGCTCAATCTTCAATAGTTTCGATGTTTCATTTCATACTTTATTTTGGTTTTTTAAATGTGATGCTTAATCTTTTGAGACAGTAATATTTTTGCTTTATCTCTAGCAAAATAACATATCCTTTCATATGAAAGTTGAAGCTCCATTTGGAGGCTTCTGAAGTTGTTCATCTTGTGCAAAATGCATGCCCTATGGATTTCAGGGTAGACAATATAGAGCACCTAATTTGAATAGGTGCCAAATGCTAAATAACTATCTTATAGTTGTTGCCACCCCTGGAGAGGGATAAGATTGTTCTAATTGTCAAACCTGCACTGCTTATCATGCATCATTGCAGAAACTAATGCCTGTTGTTGTTTGATTGTATACCCATTCCTTTTGTTATTTATATGCAGCTTCTAAATTTTCCTTTCATTCACCTGAATCTCAAGTTTTTCTTTATGCAGGAGAAGCAGCGAAAATGGGCTGAAGATCAGAGGAATCTATATCAACACCAAGCGCAGACAAAAGCACAAGTAATGAGATATGAAGATGAATTGACTAGGAAAAGGATGCAGGTCCGACAGTGATGCCTATCTTCCTTTATATTGAATCTATTTGATCATTGGGTTACTGATAGTTCTTTTTTTGAAGATAAAAATATGTCATTCTGATCTAAGAGTGATGTTACAATTTTCTAAAAGCACTAGGCTTGATTGATGCATCTTTGCTTTTTCTGTAACATTTATAGTTGTGGAGAAAATCAAGGAAGTTCCTTGAATATTGAGTTGGTGGAGTTCTTAGATGGTTGATAGTTCATTCATCATTAGTTTTATTTCAGACAGATCATGAAGCTCAAAGAAGACACAATGCTGAGCTAGTCAAAATGCAAGAGGAATCGTCAATAAGGAAAGAACAGGCTAGGCGAGGAACTGAAGAACAGATCCAGGCACAACAAAGACAGACTGAACAGGAGAGAGCTGAAATTGAAAGGGAAACAATAAGAGTCAAGGCAATGGCTGAGGCAGAAGCTCGGGCTCATGAGGCAAAACTGACTGAGGACCATAACAGAAGAATGCTAATAGAGAGGATCAGTGGCGAGAAAGAGAAGTGGCTTGCAGCTATTAATACAGCTTTCAGTCATATTGAAGGTATCATTCACCCATTGATCTATTTGTGTGCTTAAATGATTAAAAATATACCCAAACTGTATGAGCTGCTTTATTCTTTAGCATCAGCTTGTTATCTCTTCCAATATGTATACTAGCTCTTGTGTTACCTTGTGAATGATTTTATTTGTACTCAATCTCTTCTAAATTGACCCTGGATTTCTACACGTTTGCTGGCACTCAGTACATTATTTCCTTCATAAGGTTTATAATAAATTTACATCTCTATTTGGGTGTGTATTGATGCTTCTAGATACTTGCCCTTTTTGAAATATTATAATTTTTAAGTAGGTACATGAAATGATTTTTGAAATATAAATGTCTAATGAGTAATTTGTTCAATTCTAGGCTGCATCCTACTTGTTAATATTTGGTAGATGTCATTCTTAGTCCTGGGCCATCAGTTGAATTTGTTAATGCGGATTTCATGCAATTACTGGTTGTTTCAATACAGGTGGTGTTCGTGTTCTCCTGGATGATAGGAGCAAATTGGTAATGACTATTGGAGGAGTTACAGCATTAGCTGCAGGGGTTTATACTTCTAGGTTAGTTTTCTCTTATCAGTTAAATTGTTAACCAATTTTGATAACCATTAGTTGAATTAGTGTTCTTTGGTTTTTCCAAAGAACACTAATTCAACTAATGGTTATCAAAATTGGTTAACTATTTACTTACCATTGTAAATTAGTGGACGAATGAATACATGATGAGAGATAACAGAAGCATATCTTCTATGAAGATCAAAAGCACTAAACTTTGTATTGTTGGGAGGTGGGGTTGGGAGGAAAAAAAAATGGATGAGCAATTAAATATTCCTAGCACTCCTAAATGTCGCAACAAGTTGGAACAGGACAATAAAGACATTATATGAATCATTATTGGAGAAGCGTGAGGAGTAAATGGTTTCTGGGTGATTAATCATATTTTGACCATATTGAACATATTTTGTCATTTTATAGGGAAATATATGGACATCTATATGGCCAATATATTTAGTAATGAATTTTTCGTGCTATTGATGTTGCATTACATGTCAAGAAAGTGTTTCCCTCTATGGCATGGATTTTCTTCTTGTGTTGATTTTTCATTTTGTGAATTCAAAATCTTATATATTTGAATCTGTTTTCTGCTATTAGGGAAGGTGCCCGGGTTACTTGGGGATATATCAATAGGATTTTGGGGCAGCCATCACTAATTCGTGAATCATCAGTGAGAAAATTCCCATGGTCTGGGATAGTTTCTTGTGGAATGAACAAAGCACTAAATTATAGCACAGTGGCAGGGTCACAAAGTAAATCCAGCTTAGGAGATGTTGTTCTTCATCCTTCACTTCATAAACGAATAGAGCACCTTGCTCGGGCTACTGCAAACACCAAGTCTCATGAAGCTCCCTTCCGTAACATGCTCTTTTATGGGCCTCCTGGCACTGGCAAAACAATGGTTGCAAGAGAGATAGCAAGAAGATCGGTAGGCAACTCATCATTTTTTCCCCCTGTTTTTCACATCGTAATGTCTCAGCTTGTAGTTTTGACCTCGTTGCTGAGGGATATGTCAAAAAAAAATTTACAGGTCCAAAATAATTTAATATACCTAAGCAGAACATGAAAAGTCTGTATATCTGAAACTTGTGTGCCATTGGTTAAGTTTAACAATAATTGGAAAGAGAAATTAGACCTAGTAGTAGTTACATTCATTATTAAGTAAGCCAAATCTGGACCTCTGCTTTTATGCGTTGTCTTCATTTTTGTGTAGTTAACAGAATCTGTTCTTGAAAGACACTGATTATGACTACTAATTACTAGTTTTATCATGCTCTTGCTGGGATTTGATTCCTTCTCTGTTTGGCTGAACGATTGTCTGTTCTTGAATAAGGAAAGGAAAGAATGTTGCAATTCTTTGATTTCTTCTCTTCCAAATATTTCTTTGAAAAATGTTGTATAATGGTTTCATCAAATCTACCGTAATGCAGGGTCTGGACTATGCTATGATGACTGGCGGCGATGTTGCACCTCTTGGTCCGCAGGCTGTCACCAAAATACATGAGATCTTTGATTGGGCAAAAAAGTCAAAGAAGGGTTTGTTACTTTTCATTGACGAAGCTGATGCCTTCTTGTGCGAGTAAGTTAATTCTATCCTGTCTCTAACTTCCATTGTATGTAGAATTAATTGGACTGAATCAAGTTTACCTTTCACTGTGTAATACATTCAGTCACACATGATGATTCTCCTCTTGCATGTTCTATTATGCACTACAGAAATAATAATATTGTTAGTACATCATATTTGTCACAGCAGGAGACCATTTGTTTATGCATTCTTGTTTTTCTTGACCATTTCTAAAACTGTGATCTTATTATGGAAAGTTCATTTGTGCAGACGCAACAGCACACACATGAGCGAATCTCAACGTAGTGCTCTTAATGCTCTGCTCTTCCGAACTGGAGATCAATCAAGGGACGTGGTTCTCGTCCTTGCCACAAACAGACCTGGAGATCTCGACATTGCCGTTACTGATCGTATTGATGAAGTAATTGAATTCCCCCTCCCCCGTGAGGAAGAACGTTTCAAGTTGCTCAAACTTTATCTGAATAAATACCTATGTGGAGAAGGGGAAGGGGAGTCTAAGTGGGGCCATTTGTTTAACGAGAAGAAGACACAAAAGATCACTGTAAAAGATTTGTCAGACGATGTGATCCGAGAAGCTGCTGAAAGAATAGAAGGTTTTTCTGGACGTGAGATTGCAAAACTGATGGCTAGTGTTCAAGCAGCAGTATATGGGCGTCCAGATTGTGTGTTGGATTCCCAGCTGTTCAAGGAGATTGTTGACTACAAGGTTTCAGAACATCACCAGAGAGCAAAACTAGCAGCCGAAGCCGTTGGTGGTGAACCAAATAAGTCCCAGAACTAACACTGTTAAGTTTTTTTTCCTAATATACGAAATATTCAATTATTTAGTAGAACCAAAATCTTATTAGGCTAAGCAGTAAAAATCTTCTTCAGAAGGGGTTATCACTGATAATCCTCGTTGAGTTTAAGCATGTGGTGCTTTTTTTTTTTTTTTAATTGATTTTGTTGAGAAAGTACCGATTTTCGAGGCAAAAAAAGTTAAAATTTGCATTGTATTTTAACCCAATTAATTCCTTTATCTAATTATTTTTCGCTTACAAGTTCACAGAAAATATTCTAGGATTTTGAATGCTTCCATAGTATAAATCTCTTGAAATTAATATATATATATATATATATATAAAGAAAAAAGAGTTAGAAATATGTTAACTGAAAATAATTGCGGGCAGGGAAACTGATGGTTACGAACAAAAAACGGAAAAACGTGGCAGAACAGGAGCAGTTCCAGTCCCATGCACTCCTAAAGAACCGCCACATAATCCGAACCAATATCATCTCCTCCCTATTATATTTATCTTCACTCTTCTTAAGTTCCGAGCACTCTACAGGAAACTAAATCTTGGGGAAAAAAAAAAAAAAGAAAAAAAGTAGGCAGAGATATATTATGGCGAAAAAGATAACAGTTTTGTTTGTTGTACTATTGATGGCAGCAGGGACGTCTTTGTGCAGAGGTATGGGTGATGAAGCAATTCAGGATGCCATGGATAAAGCAAAGTTGGGTGCTGAAGAGGCCAAAGAAGGTGCTTCTGAAGCCATGCAGCATGCCAAAGACAAGACTGGTTCTTGGGCTGATTTGGCTTCCGATAAGTTCTCTGAGTAAGCATTTTTCATGCTTGAATGTATAATTGTTACAATTTCTTCTTATTCATTTACATATTATTGGTGTTAGGGAATTTGGATGGGGTGAGAACAATGTCAAAGATGGAACCCGAAGATTAATGTCTGAGGCCAAGAATGTTGGATCACAGGCCACTTATGCAGTAAATGCTGCTGCTGATAGTAAGCAATTTTCATTTTCATTTTCCCTCTTCTGTAAAACAAACAATCAAGATTTCATAAAGAAAAGTTCTTGGATTAATGATTTCTTGTTTTCCTCACAAATTGCAGAGGCTAGAAGGTATACCTTTCAAAAGGTATGCGAGATGGTTGATATGATTCGTTATGCTGACCAGAGAAATGACTATGGCCATGGCAATGACAATGACAATAATCGTGAGGCTTATGAATTTATTACAAAAAGGTTAGGTGAAGCTTATGATATTCTTTCAAACTTGGCTAATCAACCCATGAAAACATTTTCGAGAAAGGCTGCAGATGCAGCTCTTAAGAAATTTGTAGGTAAATTTTTTGATGCAATGGACATGTGGGAAACTATACGCCCCGATGTCAAACACAGACCGTACAGAGCAGAAGATGAAGCAGATAATATCATAAAGTCGGTTTTGGAAGATGACATTGGTGATGATAAATTGATGCTTATCTTCGGTAAAGATGGACCAGAATTATTGAAAAAATATAAAGAAGCAAAATCAAATGTCCAAGAAACTTACAAAACTGCCATGGGAACCATTACTCAAGAGGCTAAGGACAGATATGAAGAAGCTAAAGAGAAAGCTTCACAAGCTGCAGCTGAGTTAAGAAGAAGACTTGGAGGAGGAGGAGGAGGTTTTTGAGAACACTGTCCCAACTCTCAAAGTGAGTTTTAATAAATTATTTGCTAGCTTTTTTTTATTAGTAATCATTTTATATATATATATATATAGATCAGTAGCTTCCTTTTTGCTCTTTCTCTGCTGTAAAAGTTGGATGAATAGAGTGAAATAACAACATAGTTTATAAACATGTATATATATATATATATGATGTTCTGCACTATGGTTTTCACTTGTTTGGATAACCTTAAGCATAAAGTTGGCCAATACACATCACTTCTTTAAAGGGTAGTGGAATATATTACCATATATTTAGTCTACAAAAAAAAAAGCTGTTCAAATTTGGCTGAGATAGGTAACAGTGAAAGTTAATTGCATCTATCTTTTAATGGTTATTATGCACATATGTGAACTTTCCCTTTCAACTCTCAAGTTGGAAACTTGGAAAGATACTACTAATAACTTGCAATATCTATTCATCCAACTAGTTTAAAAAAAAAAAAAAAAAACTTGCAATATATATATATATATATCTATATGTATGTATATGTATATATTCAATGTATCTAAAATTAAAAACTGTTGAACAAATGTGGGAAAAGAAGCATGTAGGGCTACCTACTATTCCCATTTCTCATATACATTGGAACTTGCTTCTCCTATAACATCATTGAATTAGTACAAGATATATATATATATATATATATATATATATATATATTTTCCAAGCTTTTCTTAATGGCTATTGTAGACAGTTTGATTGAATGATCAATGATCCTAATCTCTCCTTCCTTCATATATTGTTCTTTCTTACTAATTAGGTCAATAGTTTGAGGTATGCATGCATAAAAATCCTTCCTTTGCTCACACACACACACACATGTACATATATATATATATATAGTAGTAATGTGAGTGTTATCAAGAATATATACTGCCAGCAGATGATGATCAGTCTATAAGTTTTGGGCGTTCCTTGTTAATTAATTCTATGCTAATTTTTCATTTAAAATATGTTCCGTTTGATATCTGATACATATATACATACACTGTACTAATACTATATATATTGTTTAAACCCGGAATCTTTGTCCGTTTCTATATAGACCACTAATAAAATTAACAAGTTATATAATTTATTTATCATTTCACTGTAACATGCAAGATTCAGTTTTTCATGTTTATGGAAACTCTTAACTTTCTCTTTCTGGTTTGTTTACTTTGTATGTACTCCGTGTGTGTGTATATATATATATATATATATATATGTATATCAATCAAACTAGCTAGTAACTCTTGTGATGAAAGGGATATGTGTTTATATATATATATATATATATGCTATAGCCGTAAAATAGGACTACAAAAGACACATCCAAAATTGATCATCAATTGTAATGTCGTGTTCACGGAACAATATTTCAGCGTTCTGTCGGTCGGTTTCTTAATTAAGACTGTTATTAACTGCTATCAAACTTAATTCTTAACATACTCGAAACTTATAACCTAATAATCTGATGCATGAAAATTGATGAGTATGATAATTAGTAATTAATATTAATTATGATTATCAAAAAAAAACTAATATTAATTATGAACGCAAAAATTTATTAATCTGATGAAATAATAATAATAACAATAATGGGTTAATAATTATTTTTTCCTAATGAATAATTGTCGTCACTAGTCTTACATTTGTTTCTTGTTCTTCATAGCTTGTTTGTTGTTGTGCATCCAAACCTTGAAAACCTGCCTCTTCACACCAACCTCATCACAAAAGTTCTGCACTTCTTCTTCTTCCTGCTTCTGAATCTTCCAATCCAACTTCTCCGCAAACTCATGCATCCTCTCTTTCTGCTCTTGTGTGAATTTTGTCCGAAATCTCTTTTTCGTTACTGAATATGTCTGTCCGTGTCCGTGTCCGTGTCCGTGTCCATGTCCTAATCCGTACATGTTGAGAAGATCTTCACTGGATGAGTACTCCGCAGCAGCGGAGGCTGGCGGTACTACGCCGCCGCTGCTTCCTCCGCCGAAGGTCATCATCATTATAGGACTCTTGTGGTGGTGGTGTTGAGGCGGCATTGTAAGAATGGAAGGCGTCTGATTCTGGTGGTGATGATGATGATGATGAGTGCGGAATAGGGAGCTACTGTGGGGTGCCGGTGCAGGTGCAGGTGCAGACGCACTAGTAGTACTATTGTGTCTGGCGTAGTAGAAGCTGGTAGTTTGTTGTGGATCAGTACCGGTACTATCGGTTTCTTTCCGGTGAAAGTTGCGATGACAGTCACACGCTGCACACCTTAAGCTTTCTGTGGTCCCTTCTTCTCCACTCGGCATGAATTCTCCACATCCATCCACCACGTGTCCTCCCATGCTTGCTGCGTGATTCTTCTGACATTCTCTATACCTAACTCTGCAGCTACTACTAGTCGTCGTCGCTGTATTAGCTACTGGCTGTGGCTGGGGCTGTGTTGTTGGTGCGTGTGAGGGTAAAGGTTGTATTCTAGAGTTTGATGATGCATTTGCATTTGTGGTGGTTGAAATATTGGCTGCTTGATGAGATGGATCTGGATCTGGATTCAGATCGTTGCGGCGGCGGCGGTCCGGTTGTAGTAGGTGCGGTTGTTGGTGTTGGGAAGTAAGATTTGTTTGATCTAGGGTTTGGTCAGGACCATTTCTTCTCGTTTCCGCTGGTAGGGTTGATGATAGTGGTGGAGATGAAACAACAACTGTAAGTGAAGATGTATTATTGTAGCTGCTGCTGCTGGGCATACTATCCTTCTCTTGTCCTCTTAACTCCATAATTTGACGATCAGAAGGAGGAGGAAGAAGTGGAAGATCCAAAGCTTTTTTTTTTTTTTGATAATTGGAAGATCCAAAGCTTTTATCTATCTCACCCGGTCTTCGTCTAATTAAGGTCAGTAGAAGATTATTATAATATCATACAAAAATCCGATCGAAAAACTTTGAATTCTCTCCCTCTCTCATGAATTTTTTTTTTTTTTTATTTTTTGTTGGATCGATGGATCGATCATGAAGCTATCAACTCGGTTAGTCTAATCTTGAAACACTTAACCTAAGAGAAAAAATGATAATCAAAAACCACAATAATAATCTTAAGAAAGACTTTCGTGGTTTTACAATATTGTGTTTCTGATATGGACGTTTTTGGTGCTAAACCCAGGGACCCATTAATTTCTTTAACATTTCTTTAATTTCTTTAATACGTAATAAGAAGATTTAGTGGTCTAAACATTGTCATCCTATGATGAAATGACTTATGTTTATACATATACATATATATACATATACATATATATATATATATATATATATATATATATATATTAAAGTGATTAAATTAATCTCTCAGCAGGCAGGCATCTGAGGCCAAAAAATAAAACAAAGTGAAGAAGATATCAGGAGGAGGATCGATGGGACATGGAATTGGACCCTACAAAGTAGAATAAATTAATTTAATATTTGTAGATACACAATATATATATGTGTGTGTGTGTATAAGAGCAATTATGAGTAATTAATTAGTAGCATTAATAAGTGAAAGACAGGAGATAAAATATTGTGTCTCCTAACAGCCCTTCAAGGCCATAAAATCAACCCACTGAAGGGAACAGAGAGAGTGAACTGCGATCAATATAGGTAAAAGAAACAAAAACACCTGAGCTATCTGCTATGGGATTGGGAAGAGACTTCTTCTTCGAAACAACAGACAAAATTTTTTGGCATCGATCGTACTATCTTCTTGCTTATAATTTTCACATTTATAATTGCCTCTTCTTCTTCCCTTAAATCCTTGCCTTAAGTTTCGACCAACTTGGAATGGAAGATATGTATATAGAGAGAGAGAGCTTTTGTTTTGCTTGTTTTTCTTGGGTGGGTGCACTTGGGTAAAGTGAAAAAAATATAATGGTCCTGTCCACATCTTTACTCAATTGATTATGTTTTTTTTTTTTTGGTTCGATTAGATTGAAGTTTTTCTTTCGAGTAAGAGTTCGAAAGAGTAAAAGTTAGATTATGTATGTGCAAATTAAATTTAAATTAATTGAAGTATGATTATAATATTTCGGATTATAGATATGAAATCGTAAGATTCATAGTTCTTACTTGAGTTTGAAGAGCTCAAGATTCCTCGTTATAATAGTAACTTCAAATAGAAGATGGTGTAATTTAAAAATAGTACATCTCCACCCTCTCCCTCTTTCAATGTCCAGTCTCTTCTCTCAAAACCCACCATCCAATCAAAATCTTGTAGCTTTTTAGGTTAAGCGTGCTCATAGTAGTACAAAAGAAAAGAGGAATCGAGCGATATATCTCCCAGGAAGTAGGTCATTGCATATATATATATACATATATATGGCTTTAGGCTGATTGGTACGATATATATATTTGCTACTAATAATGCTGGCTAATTTACATCCATCCATGATATCTATCCAACTTTTCTTGATCAATTGTTCCAGCAGTCCTGTGCATGTTTTTCTTTTGGTACAGTTTTTGACGTTTAGCCTAATGTTATGTTGTTGTTGTATTTAAGAGAAAATCAATGGAAGTGTCAGTACTTTATAAGAGCCGGGGGGGCGGGGGGGGGGGTACAACACTACAACCACCACTTTAATGGGTCACTGTTTTTTTTATATATATATATATATATTGGCTTTCCATGTTTTTTGTGCCACTATTTCTTCATATAAATAAACATGGTAAAAATAATATTTGTTGATCTTATCTTTTAACTATGTGATTAAAAATTTGAGCATATTTAGACCTTTTGTCTAGGCCTCTGGAAAGATACTACCAGTTTTTCTGCTAATTTTTACTCTTAACTTCAAAGTTTCTTTTCATTGATTTCTTTGACCAAATGACCCATCAAATGGATGTGTGTTATATATATATATATAGAGAGAGAGAGAGAGAGAGAGAGAATCTGTGGCATAATACATTATCTTCTGCTATTCTGCATTCCAGAATCTAATTTGAAGACACCCATGGAGAAAATTAAAGAATATGTTCAAGAAAAAATATATAAAAACAAACGTCGATATATACAATTCGAATCATCTGTCAATTTTTATTGGCATCTTTTGTAACTCTTACAAAATATTATCTTGTAAAGATAAAACTTGTAAAAATATATATATATATATATATATATAAAGTATATGTGTGTGTTTTTCTTCTCTTTTCTTTCATCAAATGATAGCGGATTAGAAAGATCGTGTTATGTTTTTCATTCTGGATTGGGATGATGAAACCGACAATGCTTTTCATATGTTTCGTGTTTTGTTTCTTTTCCTATATAATAATAATAATAATCTAAATAAAAAAAAATCGATTAATTTATAAAATAGTAGTAATTTAATTACACTTTTGATGAAAATCAGGGTTTACATTTTGTAGTAATAATGAAAATGAAAGGTTTGAGTTAAGATATACTTATAACCTTTTTTTGTTCCTTCATAAAGTTGTACCTTAAGAAGATTTCTAGACATACATACAATTTCTTTCATTAATTAATTATAGTACTAACTAATATTTTATATATATATATATATACTCATTAGGACATGATAATCAGTGGTTTGCTTTTATATATTTTTTTTTTTGAAGGGTGTGAAAGTGTTATATTTATGAAAGAATACAAAGATAAAGTGTAGACAAAATAGTGTTGAATGGAAAGGGTAGAAAGCAATAATTGCAACTCATTCCTCCTTAGAGTCAATGCAAGGGAAACAGACTATAATGAATAATTGTAGGTAAGGATACCTTTCCAATAAGCCTATTATTAATAATACCCTAACATTTGGATTCAAGGAGTTGGAGGGAAATCTTACAAATATTGATTCTATAAAATGGCTTAATGTGTCCAAATGAAAAAAAAAAAAATATATATATATATATATTATTTTTTTTTTGATAGTTCCAAATGAAAATATATATATATATATATTTCTTACAAATATATCTTTGGTAGTAAAGAAGAACTAACTTTAGAAGTAATTTAATGTTCTCATCAACTAATTTAAAAAATATTTATGAAAGAAAACTCTTAAAACTACAATACATAATTAAAAATATGATACAAAGTCACCTCTAACATGAGTTAAACTCAAAATTTGTCACTTTACAAGCCAAATAATGCCCTCTTAGTAAAGCTCTTTGTTTGGCACAATGAGAAAACACATTGTAAGTGCTACAAGAGATCGAGAGTTTGACACTCGCTGTAAGTGTCATTTAAGAGCCAATATGAAGCATTCCCCTGAATAAAAATTATACTTTATAGAAGTAACTCGAATTGAATCGGATCGGAATAATCGAAGATTCTAGATATCAGACTTTTTTTAAAAAATATGACCTGAGCCAGTAATTACCACATTTCTCTTAGAAGTGGACTTTGAATGTACTAAACACATAGACACGGACCAAGAAATGGGAGACCAAAAAGTTGCTTATATACAGAATCACAAAATGGAAAGCGTGTGTGCCCTCTCTCTCCTTTTAATTTGAGAATGGCCCTATTGTTAAAGGCAAATATCTATTTCAAGATTATGGACAAGTCCCGTCAACATTCGCACGCTGCTTCTTGTTTTTTCCTCCTACATGAACAATCAATAAATATATATAAATATATATATATAATGGGTTTGGAATATGATGATGCATTTCAAAGAATCCAACAAAGCTCTCATTCCTTAGATAGACTTTAAATTTCAATTTTTGTTTTCTGCCCCCAAAAATCTAATCTCTCATTCCATTCTAAGATGCCATTCATGATTGCAGAATTGCGGTTGTGTCTGTTTGCTCACTTATATATATATATATATATATATTGATGGATGTTAAGAGGAATAAAATAAAACACCAGCACGGGCATGATTTGATTTGATGTATGAAGGATAAATATGATTGATGATTGTCTGTATACAAACATTGTTGATGTATTTCATTACATGACAATAACATGTTGTTTGACAATACTATCTTTTATTACTTGTTTCTAGATAAGTAATACTACGTATTTTAGATCTCTTCCCTGTCTTCTTTCAGATAAGCTTTTGTTATTCTATTCATGGAGGAGGAGGAGAAGGAAGAAGAAGATGGTGCAAAGGAAAAATTCCCAGATTTTTGTTCGTTTTTAAGTTTCTCAGACCCACCCCTAAAGAAAGCTTAAAAGAGCATATATTCCATTTCCTTTCTGATAATGAAGTTTGATGGATGGACACTGACATAATTTGTACAGTCCACCCCACGCTTCATATCTTTTTTATGCTAATCAAAATCTATACCAGCCCAGAGAATGGATATCATTCCCTTCAACATTTCTACTATCTTTCTTTCTTTTTTAATTAAAGTATGAGTACAACCTTTTCTAGACCACTCAATAAAGATATCCAAAACACCCAAGTTAACAATCTTTATTTTGTGTGTGTGGTCTTTATGGGCCTAGCAGCAGAAAGATAGCCAATACATAAATTTTAAAAGTAAAGAAAAAAAGAAAGGGATGCTATTGCATTTGATAGTTCATGATAACAAATGCAGCAGGTCCAAATAAAAATTGAAGAGCCAAAGGTTCTTCCTCTGGTACAAGTGTTTTTTTTTTTACCAT
Organism: Cynanchum wilfordii; assembly: GCA_025388415.1. Lineage (NCBI taxonomy): Eukaryota > Viridiplantae > Streptophyta > Magnoliopsida > Gentianales > Apocynaceae > Cynanchum > Cynanchum wilfordii. Next base: position 1,422,670 of record JAHSUH010000005.1, read on the forward strand.
CTATGCTATACTACTTTATAAATGAAGTTTCAAATACTTAAAGCAAGCTTGTTTTCACAAGTCTGCACACTATGCTACAAATACAGACAGCCCCATAGTTTTGCTATAATAAAATGATGGAGCTCTTTATGTACCAGGATTTTTTTTTGTTCTATCTTAACCTTACCTCATTAATGTGGCATTCTCCTGAATCACCAATGGATTGATGCTTTCTCTCCGGTCATTGCCCCCAGATGCAAGCCCTATAGCATACAAATGAAATATGTAATTGGTAAGACTAGGTAAAAGATTATGAATTGCACCATGCAATGATGCACACACATATCAGAGAATCATTGAACAATGAAATTTTCAGATACTATGAAAATGGGATTTTAGTCACACCAAATACCAGAGGAAGGGAAGCAGAATTATTCAAATGCTACATAAATTTATACAACAAACTTTGGAGGCCATCAAATTTCTTCAACAGGAGCAATCTTTTTTTCCTTTTTTTTCCCCCATGTTTTTTTATCTCCATGCCAAAGCAGCCTTTCCCCATCCTTCCAATCCCAAAAAAGAGAAGCTATAAAGCAACTCCTGATGGATCCTCTGTCAACTTTCCTCTTCAATAGCAGAAGGCTGGAAGAACAGATTATTCAACTGAAGAACAATTTTGTTGTGGGTGGTGAGAGAGAGGGCCATAAGCTAAGCACATCAAATTCATGAATACTAACTTCAGACTTGTACAGAAGTTTAAATGCTTAGGCTCAACCATTCATGGATCTTGCAGGCACCAAAGTATCTAATATAGCTTCTACTGAAGTTTCTACGATACTAGTGATTCTTCTCCAAGTACTCTAATTATTGGATTAGTCAAAATTTAACATATCAATAAGGTATAATACAGAGTATCCAATACTTGAAAGTACACGAACAGTGTATTATCAGATATCCTGCAAGATCTCAAGTGTCTCCCAGATTATTTCAACCAAACAACTACTTAAAAAATTTTCAACTTTGAATATTTTTGTTTGTCCCTTGTTCTATGTCCATTTTAGTTCCCCTCTATAAGATCAAACTTTTGATTCCCCCTTATCCCCCATGTCCCTTCCTACAACAAGAGGGAAACGTGAAAGATAAGAGAGAACAAGATGCAGAAGACAAAAGTTACTAACAATATCGAGCTTGCATTAAGCATTCCCATAGGTGGACCATATGCTTTACAAGGATTCCCTCCCTAAACAAGCTTACCGAGAAGAAGTAACAAAATCCAAAATGCAATTGTTGTATCACAAAAAGAAAAAACTTATTTCATTTAAAGAAGCCCCTGATATAGAAACACTTAAAATTAGCCCATATAGTCATTCTCATTACACTGTCAACCACAAACTATAGAGACAAACCTTTGGAAAAGGTTGTAATCTCATGCAGCTTGTATGATTAATCTGAATTTCTTTACAGGGAATCTAAGAAGCCACAAGATCAAAGTAGTGATATGTGATTTCTAGTAACTCCACTTTTTTCAACATTTTAAACTAGACAAGCATGTTGAATTGAGAAATATCCCTTTAACCGAAAAAAAAAAATTTGAGAAATATCCCACTCCTCACTTTCATTGGTATTTCAATTCTCTGGCGGCATTTCAGGACACCAACATAACCAGCACCACCCCTCTTTAGGCCCATGAAAAGAAGCAAAACCCACAATTTCTTTCAACCTATCTAAGTACGCTGATTCACTTCAGATTTATAATCCAACTTTTAAAAACTTAACCAGAAACTAAATCTCAGCAGGTCAAGATGAATATTCCATGATGGGATTGTTCGGGAACAGGGTTTGGCCCTACAAGATAACAAAACTGAGCACTATCATAGATTGGAGGTTGAATTATCTTATTTCGTTCAATTTATACAAGTTTCTGCTTCGACAGAGAATATCAGTATCAATCACCAAACGGATATGGAAAGTTCTCAAGAATAATTACTTGAATGACGCAGAGGGCCATGGTCTACTGTAGGTTTTTGAGTATCATGTGTAACATCCAATAATCCAAGCATGTGAAAGGGAAAAAGATACCAATGAACTTTCTGAACTCATTATATTATTCTTAGGCCAAAATGTGACTGTGTGGTAGACACAGAGGTCAATGCATAAAAATCATCAGCTATTATAGCAATCCAATTACAGTATCAAAAACAGGTTCTAGTCATTCTCCCAGCAAAAGAAGATTTTTAGTAAACTCATGCGTTAAACCATAACAACTAGAGTTACTCATATGCTTTTTAAATGAAAGGAGAAATCTTTATGTAGAAAAATAACTCAATCCAATTTGCAATGAATATATACACATAACAAACAAGCTAAGATGCACACAGTAAAAAAAAATCAAACTTAAGCTAAGATGAGCATGAGAAACAATTAAGTTTAACTGAAATAACTGAACAGAGATTAGGTGATTACATGTTAGCAATGAACCAAAAAGATAAAAGGAAAGGAGTACTACCCAAGATTGCCCATGCCATTGATGGGTTCCAAAAGTTGCAGTTGGTGCTGTTGTTGAGGATCCTCTTGCGGTTCAATTTGTTGCAATGGCTGCACATTTCCAATCTCAAGAGATGGAGCTCCCCCAGCATTCTGAGTTCCCTTAACCTCTGAAATCCGCCACATGTACCAAGCTCCAACAGACCTGTATGGCTTCCATTTCTCACACAATGGCTCCATTTGTGAAGGCCTTGGCATCTCATCTAATCCATATAACATTTGCACTCCCTTCCTTACCCCCAAGTCACTAACTGGCAAAACATCAGGTCTGTGCAGCGAAAATATCATAAACATGTGAACAGACCACGATCCAATTCCTTTCACCATAGAAAGCATAGTAAACAGTGACCTATCGTCCATTTTTACCACAGTATCATCAGATAAAATCCCAGATTTATACTTGTTTGCCAGGTCATAAAGATAGCTGGCCTTTCGACCAGAAACTCCAACTTGCTTGAGCTGTTGAGTGGACAAAGCGAGAACATTGTCAGGACGAACATTATCCTCCCCACCACACAGAGATACGAAACGATTGTAAATTGAGGCACCAGCTTTATAGGCGAGTTGCTGGTAAAGAATGCTCCTTGTGAGGGCAAGGAATGGGGAACGGTGGGTTTCAAATGTTGGCATTGGGTAAGAATCAATAAAGGCCGAGAGCAAAGGGTCTGCAGAACGGAGGTGACGGAGGGCAGCCTCAATTTCGCCTGCAGCAGTTAGCGGTTTGATGATTTGGGGCAGAACCCTGGAAGACTGGAGTGCGCTCCGCCGCCGATTTTTGGGAGTGGATGACGCATTACTACTCGTACCGCCAGTATTAGAAGCTACAATTGAGAGGGTTCCCGGGGTCCCCGAGGTGGTGGCTGTGATGGCAGTGGTTGACGGAGAGGTCTGAAGAGGAGAGGAGGAAGACGAAGGAGCGGAGGCAGAATCAGCAACTTGAAGAAGAAGCTTCTTTTCTGAACCTTCCACCGAGGAGGTAGCATTAGTGGTAGCAGAGACGCCGGTAGAACTGGAATTAGACGAAAGCTTTCTAATTTTTTGCGGTCGAATTGGGATTTTAGAAGGATTCGATGACTTCTGAGAAATATTAGAATCGCCAACAGCATCAGTCACAGCAGGATTGTGCAGTGGCAGGGAATGAGATAAGGAATCAGAATTAGGTTGAGCCAACTTAGTCGGAGATAAAGACGACGACGGAGGCGGCGGAGGGGTTTGAGATTGGGTCGGAGTTTGTACTTGGGTTTGTTCACCCATTTGAGCACTAAATCTCGAAATCTAACGAGAAAAATAAAAAAATTTCGTATACCGGTGATGAGACACGAGGAAACAGAACGCAGATTTTCAACTGCGCCAGTGGAGGACCACGGCGGCGGAGGGTGATGGAGGTGGCGGTAGTGCAGTGCTGTTGTTTTCGTGGTCTTTTTTGTGGTGACTGGTTAGAGCAGTTACGTGAGTTTACGAAAAGGGGGAGAAAAATAATAAATTTAAAAAAAAAAAACATTTGGACACGGTGGAAAAAGTCAAAGCAGTCAGGAAGCCCAAAACAATGCTTATAATTTTTTTTTAAAAGGTTTTTTACAATTTACATTTATATTAATTTTATTCAAATTAAATTGGTTCTTTATAAAAAAGAATTTATGACTCTATATTTTAAACTGTTATATATATTTTTTAAAGTGAAACTATTATATACATAAATCGAGATTCAAACTTCACAATTCTTATAATTACATTTTTATATACGCATATATAAAAAAATTCATAAATTATTTAATTTTTTAAATTTATTTTTAAGAAGCTGCATGATTCTAAATAAAAATATTATAAAATAATTTTATTTTTTTTAAAAAAAAAAAGTTTATTTTTTCATATAGATTAGATGATCCAATTAGTATTATCTGACATTTAAATATAAGATTATAAGATTAGGAGTTTGAGTTTTTTTTTTTTTTTTTTTATTGTAAATTTTATATATATTATATATATATATATATTATTATTAAATAATTTCTATTTTTAAACAAAAAATAATAATAATATCTACGGATTAAAAGAAAAAGGGGAAAAAAAATCATGGTGCAGCTAAACGACAACCACAACAAATTCACCTTAAGCAAAACAAAAAACCGCGCCAAAAGACACGTGTCGCGACGGAGACAGACATTCCCATACTTTCGCAATTTTTGCAGTTATGCAGTTTCTACTTAAAATATATATATATATATATATATAGAGATATATAGATACAGAAACAGTCCTCCTCATTAGCAGGCCTTCGACATCTCATCCCGAGAAAAAGAATCGAAGAAGGAAGAAGAAAGAAACAGACGAATTCAATGATTTCCAATACCAAAGATGACATAGCTCCAGGTCCCGAAGATGGGATTCGGAAGCCATTACTACCCACCAGCAGCTGGTATCGTTCGTCTTCCAGACTGCCCAGCATGTTGGGATCCTCCGCAAATATCATGGGCGAACATGTTTCTATTTACCTCTGCGTTTCCATTGTGACATTGGGTTCAATCCAGTTTGGATTCACCGTAAATTTAATTTATTTCTTCAGATTATTTTTCAGGCTTTCCCATTTATTTTGTGATGATCGATGTGCATTTCTGACTTTTTCATCTTCTTCTTCAGTGTGGATTCTCAAATCCTACGGAATCTGATATTATTGATGATCTTGGACTTACGATTTCAGAGGTTTGCATTATCTTTTGCCCTGATGCTGATAATCATTTTTTTTTTGTCTCTGATTTTGAGTGGATATATATATATATATATATATGTATATATAAAAATTAGTTCTCTATATTTGGTTCCTTGGCCAACGTGGGTGCAATGGTTGGTGCTATTGCAAGTGGACAGATTTCCGAATATATTGGACGAAAAGGGGTAAGAGATTGAACAAGCATTTCTTGGAATTAAGTTAGTGTTCTATTAAGAAATAACCTTTTTGCTGTGAATGTTGAAAAGCAGTCATTGATGATAGCTTCTGTTCCTAATATAATTGGATGGCTCTCAATTTCGTTTGCAAGAGTGAGTTATAGTTCAAGGACTAGTTTAATTTCATTCTTTGAGATTAAAGTCACAAATTTATTTACTTACAATTTCATACACACACACATATATATAATTTTTTGCGCAGGATTCATCATTTTTGTTTATGGGAAGGTTGATGGAAGGATTTGGTGTTGGCATTATTTCTTACACGGTAATATGTAAAGCTATGACACTTTTCTTAACCTTGTGCCCCAAGAACTATAACTTAGGAAAAAGAAATGACTTTTTGTGACAATTTCATTCATTATTTTTTAAGGTGCCTGTATATATATCAGAAATAGCCCCTCAAAATATGAGGGGAAGCCTTGGATCCGCAAATCAGGTTGGTTGCATCTGTTGATCTTTATAGTTCACAAAATTTGAGTGTATAATTTCAATTGAGGCATTTGATTTTCATTTTGTAGCTTTTCATATCAGTTGGAATAATGATTTCTTATCTACTGGGAATGTTTGTACCATGGCGAGCTCTTGCAGTGATAGGTGAGTCATGAATGATGTACTACTGCATTTGAGTGGAAATGATGCTGAAGAAAGGCTGTTGAAGAAAGTAATATTGAGATAAAGGCTCTAAACAGAAGCTATTATATTTTTACTAACAGCACTCGGAATAATGATTCCAATTGCATAGCATTCTTCTAGTATTTTCTAAATGACTTGATTCACCAAAAGTACTTTTTTTGAAGAAAAATACAGATTTACTTACATATGAAGTACTGAGGTCTGCTTTATTTCAGTGCAACATTTTGAAGGACTTCTCTGATATGGAACTTCATTTTCAGGAATTATGCCCTGCACGTTTTTGCTACCTGGTCTCTTTTTTGTTCCAGAATCTCCTCGTTGGTTGGTAGGATTACATCTGTAAAGATTTATTATATTAATTGGTTTCTTGAATGATCTCCCTCTCATTTCTTTCAACTTCAAATCTAGGCTAAAATGGGGCTGTTTGATGACTGTGAAGCATCTTTGCAAAATCTAAGGGCTCCTGAGATAGACATCACCCAAGAATTGAATGAAATCAAGGTACTGAAGTGAACTTCTCTGAACACCTTAGGGGGGTTAAAATATTTTGATAACTAGAACTTTTGAACAAGAAGATTTCAATGTTTTCCCCTCCTTCAAAACCATATTTCAGTCTAGTGTTCATTTATCATGCATGTGTTTTCTACTGTAGAGGTCCGTGGGATCATCAAGCAAAAGAACCACAATACATTTTTCTGACCTTAAGAGGAAACGATATTGGTACCCTTTGACGGTAGAGTGCACTGTCTGAAGTTCTACAATTATAAATTTGGAATTCAACAATGGACTACTATCCACTCACCATCCCCTTATCAGTCACTATCCCTTTTTTATGTTTAATGTGTTTTGCAGCTTGGAATTGGACTGCTTACGTTCCAGCAACTGACTGGTATCAATGGTGTTCTATTCTATTCCAGCAACATCTTTAGTTCTGCTGGCAAGTTACATTCTTCTGGATCTGAAATTTGAAACTCTGCCCTATATAATTCTCTTATCCTCCTCTTTTCATTTGTACTGTATATTAAGTATATAACTGTATAGTAGTATATTCCAAACTTTTTATTTCCATAGCTCTTAAATTCTCTAAGATTGTTAAACATTTTAACAGTACAATGATTTTATGCTGTATGAATTTGATAGGGGTTTCGTCTAGCAAAGGCGCAACTTTTGTAATGGGGACCATTCAGGTAACAAGAAGCCAGTTTAAGTATGGCATCCATTTGACTGTACAGACATATCTATTGTAATAAAAGCATCTTTGAATGTAGGCAATTGCAACTGCAGTTACAGTATTGTTGGTCGATGGAAAAGGCCGCAGGATCCTTCTCATAGTGCGTCCACCTAGAGATTTTTACTTCAGATTCTACTACTTGCTTAAGCTGAATAGAAACTATAATAGATAATTGAACCTAAAATCTTTCTGCAGCTTTCCACATCAATGATGACTTTTAGTAATCTTCTAGTTGCAACAGCATTCTTTTTGGAGGTGAGTAGTTCTCAAAACTTCCCTCTGTAATTTAAAGTAATAATTTTAGATATTTGATTTAAGCTTCTCTGGTTTTATCTAAGTTTCTTTTTGACTCACTTTTTCCATGTATGTTCTTTATTATCTTTAAATCAGGACATTGTACCAGAAAACCATCGATACATCTTGGAAATAGTATCTGTGATTGGTCTGGTGGTATGTATCCTGTACCTATGCATTATCTCCTTTTGAATGTCTGTTTCTCCTCAGTGCATATCAGTTTAGCTTCCTCTCTATTTTTCCAGATTTTGGTGATTGGTTTCTCTCTGGGGCTTGGACCTATACCATGGATCATAATGTCTGAGGTAACTAGAAAGATTTCCTTATCAGAGCATATGAGAAGATTATGTGTTATATGCCATGCCATGTCGAAAGTACATAAGAACGTGTAATAATATACAAGAATGTCTATTTGATTCAAAAACTTGAATTTAAAATGCAGATACTTCCAGTAAATGTGAAAAGCCTTGCTGGAAGTCTGGCGACATTGTTCAATTGGCTGACAGCGTGGATTATTACAATGACAGCACCCTTGCTTATGAGTTGGAGCACTGCAGGTGTTCTTTCTCACTCGTGTGTACCCTCGAAGGAAAACTATAAATGATCAGCAAATATAAACAGGACACAAACACTCTGTTTAGGTTCTGTATCAAGAATCTCTGTTAACTTGGAAGTAATATGTGCAGGAACATTCACTATTTATGCAGTAATTTCAGCTTGTGGAGTGATGATTGTGAATTTTTGGGTTCCTGAAACAAAAGGACGAACATTGGAAGAAATTCAGTGGTTCTTCAAATGATAAATCCTTCACACCAGTGCAAATATATATATATGCTGCGACCTATATATACACACACTCTCCAATGGAAGAAGCACTGATACCAACAGTGTAAATACATTTTTCCTTATTCTACTGCTTTTCAGTCTCCTCTTATTATGCTCAGCATGCTTTTCTCCTGCACACAGAATAACACAACAGGTAGAAGAAAAGAAAAATTCTTTAAAATTTATTTCACTACTTTTCTTTCCATGAATACACAAGTTCATAATTGGAGTTTAGACTGGGAAGGAGAAAAGTTTAAACAAACACTGTAAGAAAAAGGCATTACAGGGGGCCAAAAAAAAAAAAAAAAAGTGAAAAATTACATTTGGTGAGTACAAGTTGGAGTGAATTTAACACTGTTTTGCTTCATCTTGATCTGCATTCAGGGAAGCAAGGAACTCCTTGAGGCACCTATTGTAGAAGCAAGGACGCTCTAGATGAACCAGGTGACCGGCGTTCTTTATGCCTCGATAAGTTGCCTTAGGTCCTAGTTGCCTGTTCATTTTTGTTCAGTTTTTTAGTAGCATTCTTAGTGATTTCATATGTTTGAATAATATCTTGAGATTTCTTAAACTGATGTTGTCTTATGCATATATATATATATATATATATATATATATATATATACTACACACTATACATACATACATGTATATATACATATGTGTGTGTGTGATTAGTGGAACTTACTCTTTCATGGTCCAAGCAAGTTGAAAGTTGAAAATCTGATCATTCTCTCCCCATAAAAGGTGTATTATCTGCCAAAAGAAAAGAATTAGAAATCATTCATGAGTTTTTTTGTTTAGATAATTAAAGGGTATATGGTAACACTGTGAAGAAGAACAGAACAAGATGTTCTTTCTTTACTCCTTCAATCACCTGAGGAAAATTTGGAATTGTTGTATCTTTGTTGCTTACTATTAAACCTTCAAGTAATTCACCTCTTTCCTTTCTGTTGTTGAACATCACCTGCCATAAGAAGAAAAAAAATATATCATCAATCAAATGATTTTCTTGTTAATCATTGAGTTTCAATCATAGCTTAATTAATTACATGCAAAGAAGATATATATAAATATATATATATATGTGTGTGTGTGTGTGTGTGTAATTTTGACTTGCCTGAGAAAAAAAGAAACATGCAATTTGATTGAACTTTCACCTACCTGCCTGTCTTCTTGTTATTAGGTAGAATTTAGTTGAGCAAAATTTTTCAATGAATGGAGCTGGAAATTATGGAGCAAAAATGTCGGTCTCTATTTATTTATTTTATCTTTGGAAATTTTCAAAATGCAGTTGTCAGATGTTTGATAATGTTATGAACATTAAAGACTTCCACAACCAATTTCATTTCCAAAATTAGAAAGAAGAAAGAAAAATGTAAAAATTAAGTTGTCCCCTATGTTGGGCCTGTTATTCTCATCAGGTTGGACTGTCTCTTCATCTAACTCCACATTAGTATGATATTGTCCGTTTTGGGCTTAAGCCCTCACGGTTTTGTTCTTGGACTTTCCCAAAATGCCTCATACTAATGTAGTAGGTGGGAATTTCTTATATGTAGGCAATCCTTTTGCCTATTTTTTCCATTTGGGACTTTGGGTTGAAATCCAACCCCAACAATCCTCCCCTCAAACCAAAGACCACATACTCGTGATCCTCAGGAAGACTTTCGCCACACAAGGCACCATAATCGTTGGACATCAACATTGAGAGGGCTTCCTCCACACCGAACATGCAACCCACTTAACCTTGGGCTTTGATACCACTTGTTGGGCCCGTTATTCCCATCAAGTTGGGCTGTCTCTTCACCTAAATCCACATTAGTATGATATTATCCGTTTTGGGCCTAAGCCCTCACAGTTTTGTTCTTGGGACTTTCCCAAAAGGCCGCATACTAATGTAGTAGATGGGAATTTCTTAAATCTTTTTGCCTATTTTTTTCATGTGGAACTTTGGGTTGAAATTCAACCCCAACACCGTAAACTTCAACTCGGAGTTTACAGCAAGTATCAAACCCATTTTTTTTTTTTTTTTTTTTTTTGCTTATGGAGAGTTGAATCTATTTTTATATTTCTCTATTTATTATTTGTAACAAATAAAAAAATTTAAATTTAAAAAAATATATATAAAAATTATTGGTTATTTTGATTGAAAAGATTAATCTTATATTTAATTTTTTTTTAATTTAATAAAAATAATTAATAAGTATGAATAAAATTACTGATGGATGGAGTATATATATATATACATGCACAAAATCAGTAAAATCTAGAGTAAGAAGTCCGGAATCCAACATCTAATACTAAAAAAAAAGAGTGGACAAATTTGGATGTGTTTGCAAATCATGGTAAAAGGTTTCTTTAAATAGAAAGTACTATGTTTCCACGTATCATCAGAGCATTCTAAACCTCAAAGAAACACGAAATATATAACAACTAATTAACTGACCTCGAGAAAATCTCTGTGAAGCCGATCAGGAAACCAAAGCTTCTTATGAGCAGCCACTTTCAGAAGTGCCTTAAGCCCGTTAACAGAAGTCGGAAGCAAAAGCTCAGAAGACGAATTGAAGCCCAAACTATTCAACGTAGTTGTGCTAATGGAATCAGTCATAGCAAGTATTGAGCCCGAAATTACCAAAGCCCGAACCAAATCCGGGTATAACTCCGCCAACTTAAACGCAACCATACCACCGTAGCTAAATCCAACCACCGTACACTTTTCAATGCCAAGTTTTCTAAGCCCTTCGGCTAAACACTCAGCTTGAAAACCCGGCGACCGGTCTTGACTGTCGGTGATTGAACCGCCAAAGAACAGAAGGTCTGGCACGTAAACTGAGTAATTCTTCGTTAATGCACCAACCTGAAATTGCCACGTGACGATTCCTTCTGAAGCGAAGCCGTGCACGAGTACTACGACTGGTTTGGTCGGCTTAGGTTTTCTCGTAGTGGTTATAATCTGATGACCTGTACCACCGTCGTCTCCGCCGCAGAAGGTGGTGGTGGTTTTTTTGTTGTTGGATTTTTTTTCTTTTATGATTGTTTCTTTAGGAACCCAAAAGTTCATTACCGTTCCTTCTTCGATTTCCACCGTGTGAGGTGTAATGCCAGCCATTTTCATTAGGCCATGAAGTAATGGCTTCTGGGCTGCAATGAGATTAACCATTTCTCTTCTTTTTCTTTTTTTTTTTTTTTTTTTTTTGGTTCTTGATATATATATATATATATATATATATATATATATATAGTATAGATATATATATATATATATAGAGAGAGAGAGAGAGATGTATGAAATGGAACCCTAGAGCAGACTTTAAATTAATGGAAACTGAATAATAGAGCAGACTTTATTTAAGGATTTAGAGGGAAGACAGGGTTGGTGACGGGTTGTTTAATTTATACTATGTTGCCATTGAATATTCGGAAGCTAATAAAGCTATTTTATTGCTCACTCTCTTTTTTTTGTTTACCAGAATACCTTTTCTACTATTTTAAAATTATTAAATTTGAGTTTTATATATATATATATATTATTTATTTGTAATATTTACATATTTACTGATTTTTTATGTTTCCTTTTAAAAAATAAATATTAATTATAAATGCATTAAGTAAAGAATATTAAAATAATAATAAATGTCACTTTGAACAAACAAAAAATTTGTAAAATATAATAGAATTATTATTGCGGCTAGTTTAGATTGATTCACTTAATTTTTATTTATAAAATTCTCATAATATTTGTCAAATTCATGACCATGTATAACAATCACAATATCCTTGAAAATTTTAAGATAATATTGGTGGAAGAAAATATCATTAAGAAAGTAAGTATGAATTATCCAAACTTTTAAATAAAGTGATTTACCCAACAATTACTTCATATATATATATATTTATATATTCATATTGAACATGCAATATATATATATATTAACCATTTTTTTCCGTGTAGAAGAATTTATCTTTGGCCAATATATGCCGATCGAGGTCAAAATCTTGATTTCGCAATTTCTTGCACGAAATATAGTAATTAAAAGCGTTGTTGTCCTATATAAGAAATGCATATATATATATATATATATATATTTTTGGTAAATAGAAATGCATATATATATATATATATACTTAATTAAATTCCCTTTTTCTCCCTTACAATAACAAATTAAAAAATAAACTTCATTTTATATGACAATTGTCGGGTATGTAGTTAAAAAAAAAAAAAAAAAAAAAAAAAATCTTACTACATTATCTTGTAATACAAGGTTGTTGAATTTTGATGAACCACACTGCCTACTTTCCACGGCATCACCTTAATTAGTAGCTATTATACGAGGAATATATATATATTATACATATATTAATATATTATAGTGTTTGTTTAATTTAATTTTTTTGGTCCCATGATGACGTAATTCCAATTAATTTCATCAACTTACATAGTTGAAGATCAGCTGCCCGCCCGCTGGATTTCGTTAAGGTTAGCCAACCAACTCACTCAAACTTAGGTTGACATCAAATTCCCACAAAAAAAAAAAAAAATTATAAATATAACGATACTTACAATCAATTACTTAAAATTTTTTTCGTACACTTACAAAATTAGGTGTTATCTTGTCCATGATCATCAATCCATGTAAGTGTAACATCAATGTCACTTTGGCCATCACCAAGAACTCAATCCCCTAAAATGAAGTCCAAATAATCCAGGGAATGGTTGACATCCTACATTGGTCTTACCGTGCTCCCCTTTTAGATTTACCATCGTACTGTTTCTCACCTGCTGTTGCGTGATATTGACAGACTTAATGATGTAATTGCTCTCATGTAATGCTAACTGCAAGCGTCTGACTTCTCGATCTTCCATAAAATTATTGGTTACATTGGAATCAATTAAAAGTATGTGCCAAAAAATACATGTAAAAAATTAGAAATATTACAATCAAAGACGTTATATTTGGAATTAAAATCCAATTTAGCCCTCAAAATTGAGAACTAATAGTTTTTCATATACCACTATTCTCAGGCCACGGATTAAAGGCCCAAAAATTCATTTACGTTTCCATCTTATAATCTCACAAAAATTAAATCTGGTCTTTACCATTTTGTATCATCTAAACCCACTAAAAATTTTGGGCTGGATATAAAGACCCATATTACCAAAGTTGGGCTCTTGATACCTTAGATGAAATAATTGGTAGTTTACCTAATTTCCGGAGCAACTCGGACTAATCTACATTTGATTCGAGTTACATCCTTAAGAGTTCAATTTTTACTCGAGAAAAACAATCATCGACCCCTGTAGTATTCCCAATGTAATATGTTTTCTCATTATGTCAAATCAAGGGCTTCTTAGATGAAATATTAAGTTAAAAATTTCAAAGCCGTTCAATTAATATAAGCTTAAATAATTATATATATATTCAAAAAATAAATAAATAAAAGAAAAGAAAAGTGGATTTGGAACTTGAAAGAATCAAGCATATGTGATCATGAGAACCATTAGGACGGGTCATAAAGTTCAGCGCAGATTCGGATTTGATTGTCCAACAATACTACCAACGTTTTTTTACTTTATTCTTCTGCTCAGAGTTTTTTCTCTCTATTTATAAAGTTATATATATATATATATATATATATATATATTATTTATAATATTATTAACCTCGTAACTAAAATTTATAATCTCTTACATTTATAAAATATATATGAATCATGCATGTATTTCACCTATATATAATATTGTTTTAACAAAGTAATTAGTATGTTTTGTTGATATTCCAATATTGAAAATAAATAGTACAAATGGGATCGGAAGTACATTCAAAAAGAAGGAAGAATTGGGAAAAAGAAAAAGGAAAGGAAATTATATTGATGGGCACAGTAGCTAAGTAACATTTATCGGCAAAAAAAAAAATAAAAATAAAAATAAAATAAATGAGTTTCCTTTGGACACAAGACTTAGACCTCCTCAAAGGAGACAAATCGAGGTTACAGTTTGATGCTTTACATGTAATGTTTGTTTGACCACATTTTTCTTTCTTCCTTTCTTTCCTTTTCCATATCGGTGTCTCTCATCTCTTATGTTATCTATCATGTTTTATTGCATAATACATACATATATATATATATATATAAATCGAAATAAATTTTTTTTAAATAAAAGTTAAATTCTAGGAATGTAACTCAAACCAAATCTGAATTTTGTAAAAGTTTTGAATATTAAATGATCTAATCAATATATATATATATATATATATATATATATATATGTGTCATTTTTTAAAAAATGTAATTCGAATTAAATCTAAAAAATATATATATAAATATATGTGTCCCTTCTACAAAACTTATATATAGCTTTTTGCAGTTTCTCTCTCTACAAACCGGCCCTGCCTTGATCACTTTCTTTTCCTTTACTCCATTCCACAAGCAAAACCAAGGAAAAATCCTGAAGGATATATGGGAATCAAGATTCTGGTGATCTCTGCTACAGTAGTATTCAGTACTACTACTCCACATCATCATCATCATCTTTATAACGTAACCTGGAAAAGCAGATCCTGCAGCCAGGAATTTAAGAGAGAGAGAGAGAGAGAAGTAGACCAATCCCGAAGAAGGACCCAAACAAACTTAATTCATTCACTCCATCTATAAAGCTCGAAAGAAGAGTAAGATTCAGTCTTCCAGTTCCAGTTGTATATCGTTGCTTTTGAGGCTTTTTTTCATTTCTCTTTTTTTTTTAATCTTTTTTGTTGATTTTGCGTGTTTAATAGTCACTTTAACTTTAACTAAACTAAATTGTAATCGAATTACGTTAAATCTCTATGGAGAAATTTTTTTATTTTTTATTTTTATCTTTATAAATAAATTTTAAACTCGAGATTTTACATAAGAGAGTTGTGTTGTGTGTATCCAAAGTTCATGTTTTTATTTTGGTTAATCTTCTTAATGCTTTGTTGGTGTAACACATTTGCATGCATGCAAGTGTTAACATGACTTCCCCTTTGAAATCCACGTGTCACGTTCATTAATCTTCTGTGTAAATTTATTGTATCACATAAATATTCATTTTAATATTTATTTCTTTAAAAAAAAAACATATTTGAAAATAAATAAATATTTTTTAAAAAATAATTCAAAATATTTTATTTATACATAAAATATGTTTTAAATTGTTTAAAAAATATTTTATATATATTTTGTAAATTTAGTTGAAAATCTTAAGATAGATAGATAGATACATACATGAGAGAGAGAGAGAGAGAGATAGAGAAAGCAATATATGGGAAATTGGTCCAAGCAAATGAGGGGCCCACTAAATCCAACGAGCCATATAACATCATGATTGATGCCACGGTACTACTACAACTGGAGTAATAGTAAAAGAAGAAAAATCTACTTCATCTCCTCTTTTAATTATAAAATAAAATAAAATATATTTTATAATCAAATTGTTTAATTATACTCATAAAATTGCAACAAAATTTTATTATTATTAATAATAGAAATATTTAATATAAATATAAATATAAATATTTTTGTGTGTAGTTTTTGTATATGTAGTGTTTTTTTTTTTTGCCATCTCCCAAAGCCAAAGTCTGTGACTTGTGAGTAGTAATTTTGCGTTGGTGGGGTTGGGATTGAATGATTAAGCAAATCCCAGGGCTTCATTAAAAAAAGGAAAGAATGGTATAAAACAGGAGATCGCATTAATTTGCCAGAATTTTCATAGACATTTGCAAAAAAAACTGAGACTATATATATATAGAGAGAGAGAGAAGAGAGAGAAAGAAAGAAAGAGGAGAGAGAGAGAGAGGGAGCATCTTTTGAAAAGCGGTGGTCTTCCCGTTTGTCGAACTATACTATATGGTCTCCAATCTCTAGACGATCTGATTCTCCAGGCCCCCCTCTCCCCTCTCTCTCTCCTCCTACTGTCTTTCTTTCTCTCTCTTTTTTTTTTTTTTTATTTTTTATGTTTGAATCTTTCGATCGAATCCATCGATATTCCATAGATGTTTGTTTGGCCTTTGGCCATCATGAGTTTGTAGGGTCCTTTTCTTGTTTGCTTGTTGTCTTCTTCCTTTTTTTTAAAAAAAAAATTATTATTATTTTCCCTTAAATTAAAGAAGATTAATATATATATATATCTATATAATACCCAAATCACATTTTCATATTAATTTTTTTTTTGTCCAATAAAAAATATCAATTGACTAATTTCTTTTGCTATGTGTATATATATGTATGTATATTTGTGAAAGCATAATGATAAACAAAATCTAAGGATCTTCCTCAAATATTGCTGCTACTGCTGCTATACATGGAAAAAATTACGATAGAAACGAAAGTGAGAGGAGACGTGGGTAGAATCAAAAAGAGATTAAACGCATGACATTAGTGATTATGATTACCAGAAAAGAAGATAAGATGTATTATTATTATGAACACTTTTTTTTTTTTTTTTGCCTTGTGAGTTCTTCCATATGGGACGGTGAGATTGGACGTTTATCTCCTCCGCCTATTTTATTTTAATAGCTCGACCTCCTGTTTTGATATTTGATTAATCATTAATTTTTAAAATAATTTTTTTTTTTTTTTTTTGTCAAATTTTAATAATTTTTTTAATTAAAGAAAATTAAATTGATGAATTCCATTTTCCTTGGGAGGCAGGCAGGGAGGGACAGAGAGAATAGGGATACGGACAGAGGTTTTGATGTATTGGGTTTGAGACTGTTGCCTCGTGATCGGAGAAGGCAGATCCATGGAAGACTGTTCCCGCTAGTCACGTGGGTTCTTTTGACTGTCCCAATGACCAAACCCCCACCACCCTCCCCAACCCTAATCAGGACCCCCCACAATTTTTGTTACACAAATATATAATATATATATACGTATCTTCTCCTTGACGTAGAGTACTTTAACATTCCCAAAACAACATAGAAAGAAAAAACAGAAAACTCGATCGTGCACAGGTTATATATATATACATATCCCCAACTCCTACTATATATAGAGACTCGATTTACACCATTCCCATTCTTCACCATCACTTTGCCTTTCTCTTGTTCTTCTTTCTCTTTCCCTAATCCGAAGCCTTAGTATAAACATATACGTACATATATATATATATATATTCGTTCTTTATAATATATATATATATATATATATATATATATATATTTGGCAAGTGATCGATGAAACAAATTGTTCCAGTTGACAACAACGTGGTGTGTGGACTGCAGCTGCTGACTGGTATTTCGCCATTTTATTAGCTTAAATAGACTACCAGACAACAACCCCATCTTTTGTATTCTCCCTTCTAAGCTTTCAACGTAACACAAAAATCCCTCATTCATTCAAACCTCTATTATTATTATTATTACATATTTGTCCGTATCGTAGGTTCTTAAAACAATTAATTTGTTCCGTTAGAGAAATGATGCATCATCACCGGTGCAACGGGTCGTGTCACGGAACAATGGTAGGTGGACCGTGTTCTTGTGGACCGTTGTTTTACGGTCATCAGAACAATTCTTTCTCAATGCTTTTCTCAATGCCAAATAATGGATACCAGTACCAATCATCATCATCTTACGGGGACGAAGCTGATCATATGTATTCTTTCGATTCTTCTTCTTCACCTTCTTCTTCTTCAGTCGATTGCACCCTTTCTTTGGGCACGCCTTCCACTCGTTTGAGTACTAACGAGAAGAGTAATCGCCGCTCTTCTAATTCTTGCATGTCGAATTTCTGCTGGGATATTTTACAGTCCAAACATTCTTCTTCATCTTCACATCACAAGTCCAGCCGCGGCAGCGGCAGTGGCGGAAGTTCTAATAATAACTCCGGCGGCGAAACGCTTTTGTCTAGACGCTGTGCTAATTGCGACACGACTTCTACTCCTCTCTGGAGAAACGGTCCAAAAGGGCCAAAGGTACGCTAACTAAAGATGCGTCCTGACTTCTTTATTTATTTTTTATTTGAATATTTTGAAATTAACTTATTTCAATGGATGTACAGTCTCTGTGCAATGCCTGTGGAATTCGATTCAAGAAAGAAGAGAGAAGAGCTTCAGCAGCGGCGGCAGCCGCCGCCGCTAACAATGGTGTACCGGCGGGAGCAGATGTTGACGGCCAACACATGCTAAACAGTTCGTGGGTTCACCATCAGCAGCACTCATCGTACGATGATGGTGATGATTCCGATACATCTGGGATTCCGTACCATTCTTGGCGACTAAACGTTACAGATAGGCCGGCGGGACTCGTTCATGAATTCACAAGATAAAAAGACAAAAGAAAATGGAAGAGCCAATGAGGTGTCGTTTTGATGGGGATGTTAATGAAAGCTACGGATCAAGAAATTCTTTTATTTCAGCTGTTTTTTTCCTTTTTTGTGTCCATCTCATCAGATAATAGATGGAGTGAAAATGAGTTAATTCTATGTTTTTCAATCACTAGTTTTTGCTTTTTTTTTATTTTTTTAGTCATCTTTTACTTTTTCAACTTTGATCAGTCAAAATATAAACATATAACATATTATATATATATATATATATATATATTATATTCCTACTTTTCATGAGTCTTATTAGATATTTCCCCTTTTTCTTTCAGTCGGTTTCTCCACTTTATTGATTTATGATCAGTACTCCAGATTGGCTGCCTCGTACGTATTCAAACTTCATTCAAATCTTCAATACACTATTTTCTTCAATATTTATATCTAAATTTTATTCGTGTACATTTGAAATTTCAATTTCATATTCTTAATTTCATGATTAAAATGATTACGATATATTTCATCCATATTATATATATTTTAGACTAAAAGTTAAAAGAAGTCAATTATTTATATATAATTTTACCGTATACTTTTTAATTTTATAAATGATGAATTCTTTAATCAGGAACGGTGAGTAACTATTATATTATATTTTATCCATATAATGTAAAAAATTGACTATTTATATCTAATTTTCGTGTACTTTTCAATTTTATTAATAAAACTAAAATTCTAAATTTTATAATCAAAGAACGAGGTGAATAACTTACACACATTATTTTATTATATATTGATATTATCTAGATTTACCGAAAAGATGAGTTCAGATAACAGTGAAAGTAGCGGTTGAGGCAGAGAGTTTGATGAAAGGAGTAGTAATAACAGTGACATGGGAGAGAAAAATGTTGTTTGATTCATGATGAACCTTCTTATCATTAATCTTGTCTGTGTTTTTTTGGGGAAGGAGAGAGCACTGCATGTGTAGTCATATGAATACGAAGAAGAAGAAGGAAAAGATGAGAAACATGAAAAAGGAAAAAAAAAAAAAAAAATGGCTGCGACGACAAACTCTCTTGACTGTCTTTTTTGCTAGATTGATTTGATGTTATTAATAATAATAGTAATAGTACTGTTTACGATAAAACATCCTATTCATAATAATAATAATAATAATATTCTATTATAATTACAACTCATGAATATTTTTTTCCCCCTTTTTTTTTTTTTTCACGTTTACCGTAATAAGTGGTTTCTTAGTTTAATGAAGGTGGTAGCCAGCGGGCCAGGCGAACTAATATTAGGCTTTGTCATTTTGAATGATATGATTCAGGACTTTGGGCTGGACCCTATGGGCTAATTTGACCAAATTCGCTTTATAGAATTTAATTCTTAATCGAAAAAAGATTTCACTCTAAATTTTACTTTAGTACTCATAGTAAGTATTGAACTTTTAACCTATTTGATACTATTTTTGTTGTATAAAAAAAATATTTATATTTTATGATATAGATTCTTACATATTTATAATACGAGACGAGTATCATGTTCACTCTTTTGGGATAGATTAATTAGTGCACATTTAGGACTATAAGTGATCTTCACTGCATATGATGATTCAACATAACTTCATTTTTCTAATGGCGAGAGGAATTGGGAATCAAGTTTCTGCATCTCTTCATCATTTTTGCTAGATCTCTAATTAATGACATTGTTCTATATGTATATATGTATATATATATATATTGATTGATCTTCGGATATATAATATATACAAAAGAAGGGAAGAAAAAAGTAAAGGAGAAAGGAAGTGGTGATAGGTACAGCAGCATTACGAAAAAAAGGAAGACAAATCTAAGTTTCCTTTGGACACAAGACTAGACCTCCTTATAGGAGACAATTCGAGGTTACAGTTGATGCTTTATATGTAATGTTTTGTTTGTTTGACCACATTTTTTATCTTTTCCCTTTGGTCTCCCCCCCTCCCCCTCATTATATATATACACACACAACTTTTTTTTTCTTTCTTTTTTATTTTATTTTATGTATGTCCCTTCTCTCAAAACTTATCCCTTTTGCTCTTCTCTCTCTCTCCACATCCCTCAACCATGTTCTTTTTCTTATAATTTATCAATAATATACGTTATTCAATACTCACTTTAATTAAGTTTCGATTAATTATATGTATATATAATTGATTGTGAAAATAAAATTAGTTGTGAGTTGGAGTAATAGATTTGGTGGTGACTGTCTTTTTGGTATATACTAACTACTACGAGTCCATCCATGCATACAATCCCCAAGAAATTATGTAGCTCAAGAATATATATAAATCAAGATTCTGCAGTTCTCTCTCTGTTACAATATTCTAGTTTGATCATCTTTAACGTCGTATAACCTGGAAAAGTAGATCCTGCAGCCAGGAATAAGAGAGAAATAGACCAATCCCAAAGGACCCCAACTCCTCCCCCCTACCCTATCTAGACCTAGAAAGAGCGCAAAAGACTCAAGAGAGAGAAAACAACAGTTTAGATTCATTATTCTTCCAGTTGTGTATCGTTGCTTTTGAGAGCTTTCTTCTTTTTCTTTTTTTTTTTTTTTTTTTTTTTTGGGGGGTTGGTGAGTTTAGTTGTGTATCCAATGTTTTTATTTTGGGGTTTTAAATTCTCGATATGCTTTGTTGTTTACTACATTTTATTGCATGCATGCATGCAAGTGTAAATGTTACTTCTTGAACTCCACGTGGCACGTTGATTAATGCTAATCATTGATTCTTTCTCGTTTAGGCTAATAACTCTTTCATTTTAATTTGTTCGAACAAGTCTTAATATATTAACAACTCTAAGTTTAAGTGAAAAGAATTTGGTTCTCTTTGTGAAATATTTTTTCAAGTTCGAACTTTGTCTGTATATAGAAAGACAGGTGTATGAAGAGTTTACTACACTAGGATTCTGACTCGACTTGATTTCGATTTAATCGAGACTCAAAAATGACTACAATTAATAAGATAAAATTTAATTTAATTTAATTCCTTAGGACAAATCAAATAATTTGACACCAAAGAAAAATTATACTAAATTAATCTAATAATGTAAATATATAGAAATGTCACTAGCAACCCCCTATAAATTAACGACCAACGAGGTTTGTTGAACCCTAAAAAATCTTTCTCGTACTAATTCAATTTTTACAGAATCTATGTCTAATCAAGATCTTTGTTCTTCCTTTTTTTCCCATCCATTTATCCTGATATATTTAAGAATCTATGTATTACTTAAATTTTGCAACAAATTTATATGCTTATCCAATGTATTTAAATCTAAAAAAACACATTATATAAACATTTTTACTAGTAGATTCCAACTAACGACCATTATATCCATCCCCACCTCAATAATCTTTTCTTGGTGAAGTGGGCAAATTATGGTTAAACAAACGAGTATGTTAACACACTGCTAGCTAGTAACAGTTTATTTCAGCTCGGTAGAAATAAATATTAATAAAGAAATACATTATAAATATTATATAAAATTACGAACTTAGACAGTTAAAAAAAAAGAGGAAGCAAGTAATGAGAGGACCATTGAATTGAAGTGAATTGAATCCCATTTTCCTTGGGAGGCAGGCGGGCAGGGGGGAGTGACAGAGCAGAGATAGGGATACGGACAGATGTTCTGATGTATTGGTTTTGAGACTGTTGCCTCGTGATCGGAGAAGGCAGATCCATGGAAGACTGTTCCCGCTAGTCACGTGGGTTCTTTTGACTGCCCCCATGACCAAACACCCCTCTCTCTCTAACCCTAATCCCCCATTCATTTTGAACCCACATTTTTGTTGCACCAAAATATATACATAATCTTTTCCTTTACGTTGAGTAAAAAAAATATTCCCAAAATCCAACATAGACAGAATTTCAGCCCAAAAGAAAAATCTCGATCGTGCACAGTTATATATCCCCCTCTACTGCTATTGCTATATATAGACACTCGATTTAGACCACTCCATCGATCATCTTTCCCATTACTTCTTCACCGTCACTTTTTTGCCCTAAGGTGTTTGGGGACCCTCCCTTGTTAGATTAATTACCATCTTGATAATATATATATATATCATATATGGCAAGCGACAGATGAAAGAAATTGTTCCATTTGACGACAACGCGGTGGACTGCAACTGCTGACTGGTATTTCGCCATTTTATTAGCTTTAAAAGAAGAAGGCTACAAGACAAGAACAACAAACCCCATCTTCGTACTCTCACTTCCTTCTAAGCTTCAACATTATCTCTCATTCATTCAAACCTTATATCATTATTACACATCCCTCTCAACACACTATTTCTTCGTACTCTCTTTCTTTCTTCTGCACTT
This sequence comes from Cynanchum wilfordii, assembly GCA_025388415.1. Taxonomy (NCBI): domain Eukaryota; kingdom Viridiplantae; phylum Streptophyta; class Magnoliopsida; order Gentianales; family Apocynaceae; genus Cynanchum; species Cynanchum wilfordii. The sequence goes on from JAHSUH010000005.1 coordinate 1,445,772, forward strand.
TACATATTTTCATATATTAAATAATTAATTTGACCAGTTGAGAAATGATGCATCAGTACCGGTGCAGCGGCTCGTGCCATGGAACTATGGTAGGTGGACCGTGTTCTTGTGGGCAGATATTTTACGGTCATCAGAATACTTCCTTCTCAATGTTTTTCTCCACGCCCAACACCGCCGCCGCCGCCCACCAACCTTACGATGAAGCTGATATGTATTCCGTTGATTGCACGCTTTCTTTGGGAACGCCTTCTACTCGGTTGAGTAACGATAGTTCTAATCACGAGAAGAGTAAACGACGCTCTACTAATTCTTGCGTGTCTAACTTCTGCTGGGATATTTTACAACAGTCTAAACATTCTTCTTCATCTTCTCATCACAAGTCCGGCCGCGGCGGCGGCGCTAATTATAACTCCGGCGGCGAAACGCTTCTGTCCAGGCGGTGTGCTAACTGTGACACCACTTCTACACCACTCTGGAGAAACGGTCCAAAAGGGCCTAAGGTACGTTAATAAATGAATCATGACTTCTTTCTTTATTTCTTTTTAATTATTATTTGCTTAGTGAAGTATGGCCTTTCGATGAATATATATATATATATATATATATATATTAGATACTATGCTTAAAAAAAAAATATATATATATATATATATATATATATATATTAGATACTATAATACGGATTTTGTTATATATTGACTTAAAATTTTATACGATTTTATTTAAGTATCTATTATAATTTCGTAACCATATATATATATATATATATTACAGTCGCTGTGCAATGCATGTGGAATCCGATTCAAGAAAGAAGAAAAAAGAGCCTCAGCAACCGCAACCGCCGGCAGTAATGGTGGTGCACCGGCGGGAGCAGGTGTTTACGGCGCCCAAAATATTTCCTCAAAATATGGTATTAATGAATTCAGGTTCAATATCGACGGTGGCGATGATCATCATCATCATCATCATCGCGACTCAACTGATACTACTGGGATTCCATTCTTCTCTTCTTGGCGACTCAACGTTCATGAATTCACAATATAAATAAAAATAATAATAAATAAAAGAAGTAAGAAGAAGAAGAAGACCCGCGCCATGACGTACGTACGTTTTAATTTCATGATGAATTAATTTGGTGATGCTGTTGTTGAAAGCTACCAGCCATGGAATTCTTTTCTTTCAGCTGTTTCTTTTTTGTCCATCATACATATACATATATGTATATGTATATGTATGTATATATAGATGGAGTGAAATTGAGTTAATTCTATGTCTTTTATTAGTAAGCTTTTGTTTCAGTTCTTTCACTTTTCTCTTTGATTAGTCAATTTATATATATACACTGTTTCTTTGTGTCGGATTCTTCACTTTCTTGATTCAATTTACCAACATTTGTTAAAAAGAACTAATTTAGTTAATATTTAATTTTATTTATATTAAAATAGATTCAATGAAAACTATCTTCTTCTTTTTTTAAAAAATAAGTAGTCTAAAATGACTAGTAAAAAGGAAAATATCATCAAATTGATATTTTAATGATATTTATGTGAAAATGTGATAACTTAGTTTGTTTGTTATGTGTTTCACTTGTCTTACTAAGTGAGAGACCTGATTTCGTCACATACTAGAGACAACTTTATGCCAACTAAATACTGTAGTTTTGAGAGTCTCTTTCCATAAATTCTTCTAGATCAGTCCTCTAGTCATAAAAAAAAAAAAAAAAAAAATCATGGTTTTTGTGTCATGGAGCTTATCATTAAAATTACTGTGTGTGTTTTTGGGAAGTAGCACTGAGCTGCAGCACTTGTACTACGTGGATGTGATGAATGAAGGTTGAGAACACATGCAAGAAAGATTAAAAATCGGCTGCGTGGATTCTTCTTTCTCGACTGTCTTTGTTATTGATTGATGTGATGACGACCTTCATGATCACAGATATAGATTGTAGGGGGGAAGAAGTAGCTCTGTAACAGCAAGATTCTTTGTTGATTGGATTCCTCCCAACTCTATCCAAACAAAGATATCAAGTGGTTTTTTTTTTTTTTTTTTTTTTTTTTTAAGCAAGTGGTTTTTCTTTGGATTATTCGATCTATGGAATATCTATAAAATTTTTATATAACGTTTATAATAAGTGTCAAATTTACTATCTTATGTAGTTACGATTTTGATTAATTTAAATCTAGTCTAAGTTGTATTTGTAGAGTTTAACTCTTATTTGAATAAAATATCTCACTTTTATATATTGTTTACAACAAATGTCAAACTTTTTTACATCAAATAATATTCATAATACACACACTTTCGCATTTGACAAGCATAGAGCTTCACGTGCCCTTTATATATATATATATATATATATATATATATATATATATTTTATTTTTATTTTTTTTTTTGCATGAAATATATATATATGTATCTAAACTATTTCATTCAAGTAATTTAGATACATTTAAAATAAACTTTACAATTTTAAAATACATTATCAAATGAAGAGTTTTAGGTTCTTGTTGTCCTATTTTATTTTTTTTTATACCCATTTGGGGCGCCTGGTGTACCCACCTTATTTAGTGAGACTAATCCGGACTCGGCTTGCGGAGCGCTCGCAGAGTTAGTGAGGGTCCGACCCAGAGTTTTTTTAACATGACGCTAACCACCCAAGAGATTAGAAACCTCGACCATCCGCCATGGAGGAAGCATTAGGAGTCCGTGCACTAACTCCCCCAAACCATCGGGTTCTTGTTGTCCTATTTAATAACTACTTAGAACTTGTGAGTGATGTAAGAACTTATTAATTTTTATTATGGGATTTTTTTTTTCGTTTTTACTAATTTTTCGTGTATCCTTTAGCTACTTTGAGCCTCATCAATCCTAAAGAAAGTCGCATCAGAGTCTTATTAAATAAAACTCTCCCTACACTTGTCACGGTCTCTCCATTCTAATGTTTAACTCACGAGTTTAACTAATTAATTTTACAAAGAATTTAAATAGTTGTTAATTGGATCACTAATGGATCCACTGGACCATAAAAAGTGGGCCGTGGGATAAAACTAAATATTAGTTTGGGCTTTGAAACCAATTACAAGAAAGGCCACTTTTAGGGTCTTGTTCTATTTTTGTCCTAACGTTCACCTTCTGCGCGGGGTTTTGGAGAGGTTTTACTAAAACTGCTGTTCTTCTCCCATTAAGGGCTTTGTTTACGTCTCCGGCAACCGGAAATCCTTCAATTTCATCGGGACGGAAGCTCATCTTAAACTATGGCTTCCTCAGTCGGAACAGTTACGGACTCCATGAGCTTGAAAGTAAGCGAGCTCCTAAAAGAGGTGCAGCTCGATTACTCTCCGGCGAACATTAAGATTGTTGACGATGTGGTTTCCTCTATTAAAGAATCCATTAATAAAATCCCCGAGGATTTCCAGGTCTATTTCTTTTTCTTATTTGCTAAGTTCAAGCTCAGTTTGTTCATATATATATATATATATATTTATATTGTGTGTTTTATGCTGTATGCTTACATTATGTCCTCAAAGTATTATTTTTCAGGTTACAGCTGAATTGGCTCCAGGGTTTGTTAGAGATACTAAAGCGGATAAAGTTGAGTTTAAATTCAAGAGGCCGACTAATTTTGAAATTTGTGGCAGTTATTCAATACAGTGTGTTGTGAAACCGGATGTCAATGTTGATATTTTTCTTCGTTTACCAAAGGTATGCTGGACTTGAATTTGCAGAGAAGTTTATTCATTTATTTGCATTGAGCTGCTTATTTATTTATTCTTAATATAGAGAAGGGGACTATGGTATTATGCTTTGTGAGTAACCTTAATTTGCTATGGTTTTGGGTGCTGGTTTTTGGGGGTCCTGAATAGTTTCAAATCCTTGTCTTGATGTTGAAATCTGGCTACATGTACAAATATCTCTTATTGATTTGCTACTCACGTATATAGGTATAGTTGCTGTAGTGATAACTGATGGTATGATCAGGGTCATAGTTCCTAATTCTGGTTAGGTGGGTTGATTTCTTTTATTCTTTAATGTTCAAATGCTGTGTGGACACCTGAATTCATTTTCGCCTGTGCATCCCATGTATTAGTAGAGCCCTTTGGTCTCTTAGTAGAGGTTGAGAGGGTATGATGTTAAATTCTTGCTACAGTGCCTTCCCTAATTGATTAAATCATATTTAGATTTTGTTTGGTGGTCTGTAAGATGCCAAGTCATCAAAGAACTCACTCTTGTGATGGCAAAAAATCTATTTCATTTTGAATGTTGAGAAGCTCATGTAATCTTTTTCATATCGACAGGAATGTTTCCACCAAAAAGACTATCTAAATCATAGGTATCATGCCAAAAGATTCCTTTATCTTTGTGTGATCAAGAAGCATTTGAAATCTTCTCCACTAGTCCGTGATATTCACTGGTCGACCTTCCAAAATGAGGCTCGAAAACCAGTACTCATTCTAAAATCAGGTACTTCTTTTCCTAGTCGACTAATTAAATTTTCTTTGCTGTAATAGGTTTTCTAGAAGTGGTTTAATAGTCTTAAGTGAACAGAATATATTTTTATTCTCAAATGAACTTTCTTAATGCAGCTCTGAGGCTATCTGGAAACACTGATTTTACTGTAAGGATAATTCCTACTGCAACATCATTATTCTGTACATCGAAATTGAACTTAGGCCGGAACAATGTTCGAGCTGTTGAAGAAGGTAGGGCATATGAATCCTTTGATAGTTCGTTTTAGATCTCCTTAAGCTCTCTGCTTAACTTAGGATGTTCCAATTGGTAACATTGCAGGGGGTGCTTTGTTAGCCACACCAAAGTACAATTCGAGTATCTTGGAGGACATGTCTCTTGAAGATAATGCAGGATTCATCAAAAAGACTTTTCTGGGAAAGAAGGAATTGACTGAGGCTTTAATGCTGCTAAAAGTATGTGGTTAATATGATGAATTTTAATTCCTTAAAGTAGCTTTATTCTGATAAGTTGTAGTGTTACATTTTGTTATGATTCCGCAGGTCTGGGCCCAGCAGAGAAGTTCTATATATGCACATGACTGTTTGAATGGATATTTAATTTCAGTGATAATGGTATACCTTGCAACAGAATCTGGGAAGAATCGTATAAACAATTCACTGAATGCTATGCAAATATTTCGTGTGACCTTGGACTTTATTGGTATGTTATGCTTTTCTCCTATTCATAAGAATATAAGATCTCTCTTTGTTGTTATTAAATTGTGACTTGCTCTAAGAAAGCTTAAACTAATAGATAAGGGTTAAATGTTGTCTTTGAACGCTCTCTGATAGTATTGATACAATGAATAACAAACAAGAATTTTTAGTCGATGAAACCAATTTTTATCATCTAATTGTTGAATATGGAATTTGAGCAACTACTAGACATATATGATGGAATAAAGTCATTTTGAAGCCTCAGCTTGCAAACTATGGTTTCACTGTAAACCTAACAAGCTTTTGTGCTGCCTTTCTGCAGCCAACTCCAAAGTATGGGCCAATGGAATCATATTTCAACCACAAGATGGAAGAAATGTTTCAAGCAAGGTTTGCTTCTTGATGATCTTTGGCTCATGATATCTATTTAACAACTTGAATTGATGTGGTTTTCCTCCCCTTCGAAATGGATACTGCTGGAAATTGCTGCTTTAAAATTCTAATGCAAAGATGCTTGATTCCCTGTTTTATTTCATTTCTATTTCTTTTTCACTCTTTGTGTATTATTTCTCTTTGACAATCCACAATACAGGAGAGAAGGCTGTACATGCAATCATTTCCCGTGGTTATTTCTGATTCATTTGTTGACTTCAATTTGGGGTTTCGCATGTCACAGCATGGTCTTCACGAGGTACTTCCAGAGAAATCTTCTCTTCCAATTACTTTCATGCTTAGATTGTGAAACTTAGCATTTTTGTGGTGGCCCAATTTCCTATGTGTATATTTATATATTTATGTCCTAACTTTCAGCTCCAAGGTGAGGCTGCTTTGACGCTTACTTGCATGAACAAAGGTAGAGATGGTGGCTTTGATGAGATTTTTATGACTAAGATTGATTTTCCAGCCAAATATGACTATTGCATTAGGTACTATTCTTGAGTAAAAACATTCGCATCTTATATACTATTTCTCAGTGCAATGTTCTTGTTGTAAAAGAGCTGCCGAGACCGAGTTTAATACTGTTTCTTGCTTTAGAGACAAGTGAATTTGTATTGGATTGTATTTTTGGCTGTTGATATGCATTTGAGTTTGAAACTTAACCCTGGATAAAATATTTTGCATTTGGTAGAAAATAAAATAAACAAGTGAAGCTCGTAAACTTTCATAATACCTCTGTGATAATGACATCGTGAAGTACTCTTCTATTTTAAAGAGAACATTGAAACTTGGATAAAATATTTTGCATTTGGTATAAAGTAAAATGAACAGTAGAAGCTCATAAACTTTCATAATTCCTCTTTGATAATGACATCGTGAAGTATTGTTCTATTTAGAGAGAATATTGAATTTGTACCTTTGAAACTTGAATCTGAAAATTTGAAAGTTTTGGTGCTCAAAGATTCTTTAAGTTCTAGAGAATATTAACTTGTAATATATGAATTTTATTTTAATTAATTTATTTGAAAGAAAGAAAACAACTAGAGTGAACCTGACTTGAAGAGAAAGGTGTTTCTGTTACTTTACTCATAACTTCAAGGAAGATCAAATAGGTCTTTCCGTCTTTTTTTTCCTGATCAAGTATCTGATCAAAGAGGATGTTATTTCCAATCAACAAAATGTCTGAATTGGATAAGTATGGGTAAATCTAAGTGTTTGAACAATGAAAGTAATTGGCAGGAACAACACTAGCGTGGGGCTAAACTTTTCTTTCTAATTGTTACAAGAGATTTCCTCATACATGCTGTATAGCATAACTTTCTGGTTGCTTTTTGCATGTTGGCCTTCTGCAGATTGAACCTGAAGGGAAAATCTGAAGGAGACAAAGTAGGATTTTGCTTGGATAATGAATTTTGGAGATCTTATGAGCAGAAGGTGCTGTCACTCATGGTTGAAGGATTCAAAGACAGAGCTAAGTTTGTTCGTGTTATTTGGAGGAATGCTGCTTCTGATTTCAACTTTGAAGATGTATGATATACACTGTAATCAACTTTAAGATATGAGTCTGACACTAGTATTTATTTATTTATTGAGTCTTTTGACTGATTTTTGTATAATTCTAGGGTTTCTTCATTTTAGACAGAGAGCCACTATTTATTGGGGTGTCAGTAAATTCAGCGGAGGAAACCTTTAGATTGGTAACTATGGGACCCAGTCCTGAGGAAAGAGAAAAGGTATTAATTTGGTGTCTGTCTTCTGAATGCTTCTTGTTATTTAACTTGATGTGCTTTTATTGCCTTTAATGTCATGCAGGCTCTAGAATTTCGGAAATTTTGGGGTGATAAGGCAACACTTAGACAATTTCGTGATGGTAGAATAGCTGAAGTTGTGGGTGAGGTCTTTTTACATCTTTCCTGTTCATGCTTTAGATAACAGAAAATTGATTGAGATGGCATAAGTTTAAGCTACTTTGCTGACTCACAGTCTGGGAGCGTGATGAATGGGAAAGGCATCTCATCTTAAAGGACATAGCAGAACATGTTCTCTCGCGCCATCTTTTCCTTCCAAAGGAAAATGTTGCTGCTATTGTTGACCAGCTTGATTTTTCTCTCTCTAGTGCAAAATCAGGTATTTGTTTTTTTGGATTACTGCTAATAGCTATGAGGTTAGGTTACTTATCTACATTTTGTAGATTCAAAAGGTTTTTGATTGTTCAAGTTTAATTATGATCTGCAGATCCTATATCTTTCTCTAAGAGTCTACTGAAAGCATTTGATGATTTATCAAAGCGGTTGCGGCTTCTTGATGACATTCCTTTGAAGATATCCAGTGTGCAACCTCTGGCATCAGGTTTTGTCGCATTCCATCGCCCTCTCCAGATAAGCTGTATATGATTATTAGACAACCTAATGCTCTATGCTATTTATACTGATCTTTGGTTCCTTCTTTGTGAGATCACCTATAGTACTACATGCAGTTTTCTTAACAAATTAATGAAACAATTGCCTTCAATAACTAATGAATCAAAGTTTCCATACTTTCCACACAGATTACAGATCTCCTCCATTCCATTTCCGTTACCATGCTAACTGGTTAAATATTCATGCATGGTTTTGCCTCAATATTTTATGCTTTATCTTTGATTGAGCAGAAATTAAATAATAACTATTAAGTTTAGTGCTTAAAAGAAAGAGAGGGTACCGACTCCAATTAGATGCACCCATATGTTTGGGAATGAACTGCAAGGATGGGAAAGCAATGATCATAGTTTTCTTATAGCTTCTAAGATCTAACCCTTTAGGGTATTGCAAGTTAAGATACGGATCTATGTTGGAGAGTGAAGAAACTCTGGTATGGGTATAGGTGGTGAAAACTTGTATACTTCACTAGAGTATCATAAAAGCTAAAGAGCAAAGTAGATTTTACTGCATGTTATTAACTCAACCCGTAATCTTTTGAACAAAGGTGTATTGCTTTCTCACAGGGACCAATTAGACAGAAATCCTATTACTTTGTTTATGCCTACCATGGACAAGGAGTGGGTCTCATTTGTTCATGATCCAGAAGTGGAAAGGAAAATTGCATAGTTTATCTTTTTTGCAATTGTAATGTTGAGCATACTTTACAACAAACACCATTAATTTCAATTTCCATGTTGGTACCTTATAAGTCAGAAAACTTGGATATATTCAATTTTACCTGATTCTTAAAATTGAAAACAGCTTTCAGGTTAACGTCAGTCTACCCACCTGAGCCTCATCCCCTGGCATGTGAAAACCCTGTAAATGTAAGACCTGGAATGTTCACATCAATCTGTGTAGAGCCACTTGAAGTCATGATTCAGGTATGCACGACTAAGTTGACAAATTCAACTTCATCTGCTGGCTTTTCAAAATTGAATTTTAGAAATACTTAATATTTCTTTACGTCTGTTGCAGCTAGAAGGCTCTGGAAATTGGCCAATGGATGAAGTTGCATTAGAGAAGACTAAATCTGCATTTCTTCTCAAAATTGGAGAAAGGTTGGTCTTTTCCAGTTTCACTGAAACATTAAATTGCTGCAATGACTCTTTTCTGATTGTACTGTAATGACAGTCTTCAAAAGAATTGGGGAATGATGTGTACTGCTACAGAGGATGATGTAGATGTTCTAATGTCGGGATTTGCATTCCGCCTTAGAATTTTGCATGAGAGAGGCCTAAATTTAGTGAGAAAACAAAGTAAGAAACTCTTTGCTCTGGTATGATGATAGATAGAAAATATATCTGTAAGACCTGTTAATAAATAAAGCTGTTAATACTGTTCTTTCTAGGTGGAGGTAGTCAAACCAAGCGAGTCTTATCTACGGACAAGAAACTTTTTATCTGCAGTCAGCACTCTAGCAAGATAAATGGATTATGGGGCCGATTTCCAATATATGGGCCCATAGTTAGGTGAGAATTTAAATCTCTGCCCTTGCTTTATTCGCTTTTCCTTCTCATCTTCAAATCATATATTCCTTCCAATTTATAGGCTTGCTAAGCGCTGGGTGTCTGCCCATCTCCTATCATCATTGTTGTCGGAGGGGGCAATTGAGTTGTTAGTTGCTCATCTCTTCTTGAAGCCCTTGCCTTTCAATCCTCCTTCTTCACGCGTTACTGGATTTTTGAGGTTAGACCTCTAAATATCTTCTGATACTTCTTTGTTTACTTTGTAAATTCTTCCCTTCTGATATATAGCTAGTTTTTACTGAACCTGAAAGCAGTTTATCTTGTGTACTAGAGTCCACACAGCTTGGCTGAAAGATACGGAATGACAATTGAGGCATTCAAAGTTTTTTTTTTGGCTCATCAATTGTTGCCCATCTCTTATTGTCTGCTAATATTGCCTGAAATTTTGGTGTCTTGTAGTAGGCTAGGTGCTTGTGGCAAAGTAATGAAATAAGAGTTTTATTATTATTATAAATTAACCTTTTCTGCTATTATTTTTATTTGTTTGCATGATTCATTTATTGTTTTAGAAACGTTGATTCAGTTTGATTTATTGCTCAATTATTGTTGTGCTCACTGCAATGTGATTTTTTTTTCGAGAATAACATCAGGGAAGCATTCATGTGCAGATTCTTACGCCTATTGTCAGAGTATGACTGGAACTTTTCTGCCTTAATCGTTGATATTAATGATGAATTGACTGCTGAAGATGAAAAAGAAATCAATGTAAGTGCAAAAAATTATCAGTTCATAAGTCAAACTTTTTACTTACTTGGCAAATGCTTTTTTCCTATATGTCCTTGAGAATAGTTAGTGAGTGCTCCTTTGTTCTGGTATGCATCCTTAACCATGTTATTATACTCTTGTATGATAGGAAAATTTTGCATCAAGTAGAAAGATAGCTGAAGAAAACCCACATAGTGCAAGCCGTTTAATGTTCTTGGCAACTGCTTATGACAAGGGATCTGATGCTTGGACTAGTTCATCGCCCAACCCAGCAGTGAGTAGCTCCAGTACTTGTACATATTTATTGGGGGTTTGCATCTCCAGAAATGAGGGGGCCATTTTCCTAGGTTAAGCAGCTTCTGTTCCCAAAAGGCACAATGAACTTTCATTGAGTTGGGTCTTCTTATGTTTCAAGGAAAATAACCTGTCTAGTGTCAATCTTGAGGTGCTACATGTGTTTTGTCCTTCAACTAATGCTTGTTACCTTTATCCCCTGTCATCAAAGGAAAGTATAATTGTCATAAGTAAAATAGTCCTTTTTTCATCAGATACAAGTCCAACTGAGCTGGAAATGGTTTACTGTTTCTGGTGTCAGATAAGGAGCTAAACTTATTCCCCCATTCACTCATTGCATGATCTGGGATTTTTTAATTTAACCTCTGGTTGTCCTTTCATCTTGATTAATAAGTCAACTGTACTGTTATAGGAGTTAAGACGGCTAATTGCGTATGCAACAAGCAGTGGAAATTTGCTGACCAAACTTATTTTGGAGGATCAGTTTGATTCCTACAGATGGGAGGTGAAGAAAGCAATTTTTTCTTTTGATTTTCTACTTTTTGGTTGATGGTTTTGAACCTTTCTCAGTACTGACTCTTGTATATTGTGCTCTTGCAGTGTCTTTTCCGCACCCCATTGAACAATTATGATGCTGTAGTTCTTCTTCACAGGGATAAGTTGCCTTACCCCAATCATCTTCTATTTTCATCAGAAACCAACTTAGGTTCTTTATTGACTCTTTTCTTCTGTTCACCTCATTTTTCCTTACTAATAATGAATGCTATACTTCTGCTGTTACTATGTATCTCTGGTCCATGCCTCAACCCCAGTCCTATTTGTAATCAGTATATATTTTTGTCTGCTCTGCCTCCAATCTTCTGCAACTTTTCATTGTATATTTTAGCTGTATGACTAAATTTTGCTTCAATCCTTTCTTTTCTTTTTCTCTCCCAATCTGTTAGGGAGGCTTGTTGCATGTGGACGACCCAGCAAAAGCTTTAATCCCTTCATGCTGTCCAGAGACAGAAAGCAAATTAAAACAAATATACAGGAACTAAAAAATAATCTTATGGTAGACTTTGATCCAGTTAGGTGCTTTATCAATGAAATAGAGGTAAGTACAGACACCAATTTGATATAATTAAAGCGCACGGATCTTACTAATAGTCAACACATCTTACTGAAACAGTTTTTCATCCCATGTGTCTGCAGAGAGAATTTCCTGACATGTTCAAAGTGTGGTATGATTACTTGGGTGGCGATGCTATTGGTCTTACATGGGGCAAAGAAAATCCCAAGGTATGTATTTTTGCATCGAATCTTCACTAATTTGGATGTCTGACTGCTAATTAAGGTATGTGTCAAAAAAAACATAGCACAAGATATTTCATATCTGATACTTCTGCATCTTTGCAGAAGCGTCAACGAGACTCAACAAGAGAGGACAACGAAGAGTTTGTTGATGTATTAAAAGCTGTTGGAGAAGTTGGAAAAGGGTTTGTAAGGAGTATACGTTTCCTCAAGGCGCCGAAATTAATCAACTGAAAGATCCGTTTAATGCATCGTAATTTATCAAGATCATTTATTTAGAATCTGTATGTTTTTTTTGCCGAAATTTTGGTTACATTAGTTGTTGAGTTTTTCCATGACGAGAGAGGGGTTAGGAATTTATGGTGCAGGGTTTTCTTGCAGCCTTTAGAACAGAGAATTTCCCTGTTGTTTTACTTTTATATATTGAGCTTTTACAATACTGATGTTAGAAGTGCACTCGTGTATGTATTAACTCAGTTTTATTGTTGGAAGAAAATGAGGTAAAGGAGTGGATTCTTTTAAACAGTATTCGTGAAATGTCAATTTACTAGAGCGAGCCCGAGCCCATTTTAACTTAAAGAAAAATAACTTGCTTTATATAATGATATTTTTTTTAGGTGGTATATCGGATCTTTTCGATTTAGATTAATCCATTCAGGAAGGTTTAATAGTGTGGTTATACCTGTATTTACGAATATATATCGAACTGTGGGATTGAGTGAAGTTTAATCTCTCTTAACTTCCCGACAAGCTAAGAGGTAAGCCGAAAGAGATTCGAACTCTCAACCTTGTTGAGCGAGAGACTTTTTGACAATTAAGTCAAGAGTCTTTGACAATTAAGTCAAGGAGAAAAACTTCAACTTTATATAATGATACAATTAGACAGTAATTTGAGGGGAAAAAGATAATGATAATTTTTTAATAAAATTTTTATTTAATTTATATTTTTAATTGAGTAGTAATAAATTTTAATTGATGCACTGATGAATCGAGTAAAGTTAAACGCATTGGATATTATGCGTTGTACGTAGGAGTTAAGAAGGATACGCTATAAAATCGGAGGGATTTCTCATCGAGTCTGGAGCTGCTTTCGCGATGGGATTGCTCAGCATTATTCGAAAGATCAAGCGGAAAGAAAAGGAAATGCGCATCCTCATGGTGTATGTTTTCGATCCCTAGTTGCTCACCATTTCAGCTTTTTAATTTATTCAGCTGTTGAATAAACTTCATGGTTTGATAACCAACAGGGGTCTTGATAATTCCGGGAAGACAACAATTGTTCTGAAAATTAATGGTGAAGATACCAGTGTTATTAGTCCGACTCTTGGCTTCAATATCAAGACCATTTCCTACGACAGGTAATTCAGGTAGTTCTTCTTGCTGATCCAGAAACCCTTAATTGTATTCTTTGCTATGGGATTTATAGTTAGTCTTAGTTTCTATAATACGGTGTTGTGTTCTAAGAAGCAATTCTTCAAACACCTAGTATGTTGTATTTTAATCTGTATATATTACCTTAGACTGAGAAGTATTGGTTTGTTGCTCGCGATTGCATATTCTGCTTTCTGTTTTTAAGGGTTTTGCAGTATTGAGCTGCAAAGATTTGATCTTGTAAAGTGTGTGTAGTGTGTACTTTTGCTATTGATTAAAGCTTCTTCTAGATTTTTATCTTACTCCTTTGTATTCTGAAGTGAGGAAGAGGTCCTTTTAGGTAGAGCAACTCTAAAAGTTCTTGATTCCAGTAATTTCTTTGGCATTTCATTGCACCTTATGTGAACTTTTGAGGATTTACAGGTATACTCTCAACATTTGGGATGTTGGAGGGCAAAGAACAATCAGGTCTTACTGGAGAAATTACTTTGAGCAGACAGATGGATTGGTATGGGTTGTTGACAGTTCAGATCTTAGGAGGCTAGATGACTGTAAATATGAACTGCACAATCTTTTGAAGGAAGAGGTATAACTCATGCTATGTGATTTGCTATATCACCACCTTTATCCCAAATTGCAGTGCATATTTTCAATTGATTACTCTAGAGTCATATATATTAACAAGTAAATTTGACTGATCTATTAAGTTACAAGATGGCCCTAAAACTAAAAATTGGTCTGTTATACTCTTTTTTGCCTGTTAAAGTGCCATTCGAGTTGGATAAGAAGTTGAAGGCTGTCAACATAAATAAATAAAGAAAAGAAAATATTTGAAGACATATCAAAAGAATGTTTATGTTACTGATCTTCAACATTGAGGATATTGTTCTTGTTTAGACTCATACGAAAAAGGATTGATTTCTTGGTATTGAATTTAATTCGTATGACATTTAATGCAAACACTTTCCTCCCTCCTTTCTGTCAGAGGCTATCTGGAGCTTCATTATTGGTTTTTGCAAACAAACAGGATATACAAGGCGCTCTTTCACCAGGTGAAATAGCTAAAGTAAGTGTGCTTATTACTTAACTCTTGTTTCGTAGCTTTTGAAACTATTATCATTGCTAGTATTCAGTTTGAAGTATATACATTTCCCTCCCCTGTTTTTCTTTCATTTTTGTTTCAAAGAAAATCAAGAAGTGAGAATTATGTGTACATGTGGATATGCTTCTGTGTCTCTAAAATGATACCCAACATGTTGGAATAATTTAGATAAATATGTTAATCAATGAGTTTTCTTTGTTGTGTCTAGACTCATTCAGACTTTTAATATTGTTGGTCTGTCCAGGTGCTCAATCTGGAAGCCATGGATAAAAGTCGGCACTGGAGAATTGTGGGATGCAGTGCTTACACTGGGGAAGGTCTTCTTGAAGGATTTGATTGGTTGGTTCAAGATATTGCCTCTCGAATCTACATGCTTAATTAGGCAATGCTCATTCTTAATTTAGTTTCAGGAAGATCCAAGAGGTTTGAGAGAGTTTTTTTGACATATTTCTGCTCAAGTTCAACACATGACATTCTCATTGATCATTGCTTTTACTATTTTCTCTATTCGGACTTACATATATATTTCGGTCAAAAATGTGTCATAGAATATTAGAATGTCAATCCATGTTTGTTCATACAAGGTTTGAATATATTCATTCATAGCTAATACCTTCCCTGTTACCCATTCCTAAGAATTTATACTCTGACAGCTCCCTTAGCAACAAATTTATAAAGCTTCACTCCCACTCTATTCCCATCTATAGGCTCATCAGTATGTATATGTTCGATTACAAAGTGCTTCCTTGCCTCTACCCAGAAACGTTTTTCCTTTTTCTTCCACCTTTTCAAATGAGCCATCAGAAAGACTATATTCGTCCCCTGCATGAACCATTTCAAGGTCTCCAGCAATTTACCAAACAAATCAACATGGTACACCACATCAGTAGCCAGTATGTAATCATACTCTCTACCCAGAGCTTCCATTTGGGCGTGTTCTCCCCACGAAAGTTCTGCAGGATTGACTACCCCGCCGTTTATTTGAAGAATTCCGGCATTAGCATCAATCTCGAGTTGGAGGTTAGGCAGCACGTGAGGGAGGTCTGTGACCGTAACATTAGCACCAAGTATAGCCGCAGCAGCTATCCCAACTAAACCAGTGCCTGATCCCAGCTCAAGAATGCGATAAGGAACATTGTTATCGGGGCGGACCTGAAACAACTCGGAGAGAGCATTGCAGTTTCCCCGGTCCAGGAGGGTGACAAGAGAAGTTGCAGCCGGCCAAATCTTATGGGAGATGCCTTCTGATGGTATTTGTTCGATGACTAGGGTGGAGTTAATTGAGCTAAGAAACAAGTGCGTCGAGGTTCTCGGTGAAGTTGGAGTCGATTCTTCTTGGTCCTCCTCCATTTCCGCGTCGTCGTTGTCAATGTCGGCATCTTGGGCTGCCATTGTTGATAATTGCGGCTGCTGCTGCTGGTTTTCAGGGTTTTTCGGTTTATTGCAGAAAACCCTTCTTTTCTTTCTTCCTTCCTTCTTTCTTTCGCATTTCACGGCTTACCTTCCCTTTTTTATTTTCCTTCCAAAAATGATTTATAACTGTGGTTTTTTTTTTTTCTTTACGGGACAAAATTGTTTTTACCGAAAAAAACAAGAAACTCCCTATATATCGAGAAAATCCTCCAAGATCAATGGTTAAGATTAATTCTTCACCTTCAAGAAAGATTAATCCTTAACCTTCAAAAGTGATCAATGGTCAAGATTTATCCATACTCTATTTTAAGTTCTTTACTCTTCAAATAATATCTATTTAACCGTCAAAATGATCATAACTGATTTTGCAATTTTGTTAAAATTATATATATTTTTTGGTAAGTTATCTGTATCCAATAATTATTTTAGATAAACTAAATCAAAGTCAAATTATGTATAATTTCTACTGAAAAATTCTCTTAACACTTGTCTTTTCATAGATAGGTTCGACCTTGTAAATAGAAAATCAAATTTTTACCAGTTATACAAAACACTTTGAAATGGAAAGTAATTATATATATATATATATATATATATATATATATATATTATTATTTACTTTTAGAGAAAAGAAGAAAAAAAGGGCGGTTGAAGTCGTGTTATGCAGCACGACATTCCTTTCACAATGAGCGAGATAGGGAGGAAAATTCTAGGACCCATTTCACATCGAATATTTTTTTCATAAAGGCCCAAATGGATTTCGTAAAATGTGGGTCTTGTTTTCTAAATGTTCATCGATCTCGATCTGCCACCCAATTAATCATTAAAATATTTAGACTTTTTTACCTGTCTGATTTTGGATTTTTGTCAGTTTTAAATGTTTAATCCTCCATATCATTTTGTTTGTTTAGTTGATTGAAGAGAAAAAGTTGGAAAAAAAGAAAGGAAAAAGCTATCCCCGAAGAAGACATTCTTGATAAAAAAAAATGATAAGGGCAGTAATGGTGATCAATACTCTGGGCAAGCCCCGCCTTTCCAAGTTCTATGATTTTCAGGTTCTCTTTTGAATTCAGTACCATGCTTTTTGTTTTATTTACCTTCTTTTTTTCTTTTTGGGTTATTGAATTAATTTTACTTTCTCTGTTTATTTGATGGTTTTCTTAGCCTATGGAGAAGCAGCAAGAACTCATTCGCCATGTCTATGCTGGTGAGTTTTTTCTTTTCTTCTGATTCTTTGGTACCTTGGTATTTTTCTTTAGAATCATTTGATCTCTCTATTTATTTGATTGGTTTTATTTTTTACAGTCCTTTCGAATAGACCTGAAAATGTTAGCAACTTTGTTAACGGGGAATCAATTTTTGGTCCGGTAATTCTTGCCTTTCATCTAGATGATTATGATTTGAGTGCTTGTGGTAGTAACAGTTCATAGGAATTGATTTAGTGTGTTGCTGTTTTTTTCTTTGTTAGGATATTCGGTTTGTGTACAAACATCTTGCAACATTATACTTCGTTTTTGTATTTGATAGTTCAGAAAATGAGCTGGCCATGCTCGACCTTATTCAAGGTACGCCCTTAGTTACTGAGTTTTTTTCTTATTGTTTGTTACCTATGTTGAAATAAATTGAAACCTTGCAGCTTCTCATGTATGTATACTCTAGTCAAGTAATTCAGAAAGGTGTAAATGTTTCAACTTTTGCAATATACTCTTCCATTCCTACAACTTTCTGCATTTTCTTTTTCTCTTGTTCAAATGATTGTGTGGTGCAGTCTTATAAGATATGGATAGGGTTTTGTATAGTACTCAAAGAACGTGTACGTAAGAGTTTACTACAATTTTTATGCATGTGGAAAGATTATCTTGTGGGGAATAGAGATGTGTGATTCTGTATGAAATTGTTCAAATTTACCGAAAACCTGAGAACTTGCTGTTTAATGTTAATGAGTTTTGAGCAATATAAGTTGTTTGAGCCCAAATTTAATGAGGACCACATATTCGGTCCATCCAGCCATTGCATACTAATGTAATCTCTCATTTTTGTGATGTTCTGGCACACCAGTTTCTGCTTGATTAGTTATGTATTAACTGTGAATTGCACTACAGTTTTCGTGGAAACATTGGACAAATGCTTCAAAAATGTGTGCGAGCTGGATATAGTGTTCAATTATAGCAAGGTTGTACAATCATCTCCTTCTATTCTTTTCTTGGTGTTTTTGTTACATTTGGTCGTAAAATTTGTATGCCTTTATTAATTGCATTTTTTTAGTGATTTTGACAAGATCAATATAGTTCTCCAAGAATCAATTTTGATAGAAAAAGTCTTGTTTTAGTGGCAAAAACAAAATGTAATTTTAACATTTTGGCTTCAAGTTTCTTTGCATATGAAGAAGTGGTCAAAACAGAAGCCTGATATCTTTATCATCTTCTCTCTGTGTGCACATGTTTGCGTGTCTGTTTTTGTAAAGGCGTCATTTCACATGTTTATTTTCTGAAGAAAAATATAGCCACAATGTTTCTTTCAACTTCAGGGTGTTTCAGAATGATGAATCTGGTGAATTTTGTGATAATAAGTTGTTTTTTGGAATACTGAACTAAGCTTCAGATGAATGTTGTAGACACAAAGCATCTTGGATGAAATCGTTTTGGGAGGTCAGGTGCTAGAAACAAATTCTTCTGAAGTAATGAAAGTTGTTGAAGAAATCTCAAGGTGGTCTTCTTGTTCTGTGTATGCAGTTCCTTTCTTTCTTTTTCTTCTGTATTTGGAAGTGCTCACAAACTTCTAATTCTCGAGTGTTTATATTTCACGCAGATTAGAAGCAATTTCAAACAGTTCCTCACTCATTCCTAAATCTCTTGCTGCTGCTTGGCGGAGTAAATAGCAAAGTTGTAAGAACCAATTTTGTTATCATTAAAATGTGAGACAAAATGGAGTGAAGTTGTAGCCAGTGTGATGGATGTTGGGCAATAGTTTGGTGTCACATATGGGAAAAGTCACTGTGGGAACAGATATCATGTATTCTAGGAGCAAGGCTAGCAGTTTTATTAACATCTCTGTAATGCATTTACTAGTTAATGCCACAACATAGAATAGAATCAACAACATTCCCCTGCTTCATGTTTTGTACAGTGCTAGATTTAGATTGCCTGATCTGCCATGCTCTGCTTAACTGGGAAAAATGGTTCTTGTATCTGGAGTTTGTGATGCATTTATTTTCATTCTGATATTTGGTTCTTTAGTGAATTGCAAATGTTTGCAAGAAAGGGTGTTTTTTGCCCATACAATTGCATTGCTGTGCTGGAAATATAACAGCACTTAAATTAATTATTAAGAAGTGTGTCCTGGTAAAGGAAAAGGAATAGAAATGGGAAATTAACTTTATGGAGTCACTGTGGTAATGCACAAAGTGCAAGGAAGTTCCTTAACTAGTTTTTATTTTTATATACATGAATGATGTCAAATTGCCCTATAACCCTAAAACCCAAAGGGTGGAGATGATAGAGTGCTTTTATAACAGTACTAATTTTTCAATTTTCAAAGGCGCCACACTTTCTGCAGTTGAGAATTTTCCAATTTCGGTGGAAAAAATGTATAAATACTAGTGCTTCTACAATCACTGGTAAACAATATTCATTCCCCTTGGATTAGGTTAGGATTTTGTTGCTAGTTTTGCTTAATTTCATATATTGCCGATAATACAAAGGGATAAGATCGATCGATCCATCTCTTTTCAACAAATTAAAAATGTAGGGGCTCATCAAATTCATCCTCCTCTTTACCATCGTTTGCTTCCGAATTACATCTGCAGTAGCTTAGCTCTTCCAGGAGACGGAGGCGGCGGTAGTAGTAGCTGCGGAGGTGGAGGAGCACGCAGTGAAAGTAGCGGTGGTAAGGGTAATGGTAGCAGTGGAGGCGGAGGAAGCAAGAATACCAGTGGAGGCAGCATAAGCGGAGGAGGAGGTGCCACCGTGCCGGCGGAGGAGACGATGTGGACAGCGAGCTACTGACTGGTGGTAAATAATGAGAAGGCAACGCTGGTACTGTTCGGCCTATGCCAGTACCAACTGGTCGTCCGGGAAGCTGAGCTCCACTTTAAGTGGCTCTACGCCGGCGTCAGGTAAAATGTTTTGGCTATGGAGCGAAGAGTAACAAAATCCATTAATCTATATTATTATGTCTAAGAAAGCATAAATTTAATTTATAATTAGTATTGTATTTTATGTAATTGTTTTATATTTTATTTTATAAATAATAAATTAAATTTAAAATTATTTTTCCTATTTACCAAAAAAAAAAAAAAAAGAAAATATTATTTTCCTAAAAGAAAAGGAAACAGGCGGGATTTTATTACCGTTAGGAAAGTGTCGGTGATGTGCATATAATTTTAAGTCATCAAATTTCTCCTTTTACCATCTTCTTTTCCCCTATCATTTTCTCTCTCAGCGCGGGCAGGGCTCCATTGCCGTCGATCCAAGCCAATGGCAGGAAAAACTTCTCCAGGAAAAACTTAATTCCAATATTTTCTGCAATTCGTCTCTCGGTCTCGAGGGACGATTAATTGATATATTCTGCTGATGCTGACCTCATTCAATGGCAGTTCATGTACCCCCACGATCACCATGCAAGTACTAATTCCCCTACCTTTTTCTTTTCTTTTCTTTTTCTTCACATTCACAATAGATTTTGGATATGGAAATTCAAGACTCCAAGAATTCATGTCGTATGAATTTTCTGAATATATTGTCTTGATACATATATATATACCCATAAACGATGGATGTACTGAGTGCTCCCTTTTCAGGTGAGTAACAGGGGAGTTGGGGGAAATGAGGGACTGTTTCTTTCTTTGATTAAAATTGAATTAATTTTTTTATTTGGTTTATTGTTTCTGTTGGGCTGTTGTGGAAATCCCTCAAATTGTCACCAACTTCTTCCACATTTGATTTAAATCCAGCCATGGCGTTTCCCTTCTGTGAAACCTAATTTCTTATTATCTTAATTATTTTTAAAACAAATACTGAAGAATCTCTTTCTTTTTGCAGCGATATGTTGACTTCTTGATATATTAACTTTGGATTCGAATCTTTTCTGCAATTCCTCTCTTGGTCTCGGCGGAAGATTAATTGATATATTTGCTGCTGCAGTTTATGTATCCGCACCATGTAAGTAAGTACTAAACCCTGCATTTTTCCTTTTCTTTTATTTTTCTTCACTTTCAATATAAAAAGTCCACTAAGATTTATGGATATGATAATTCAAGAATCCAAGAATTAATGTCCATGAATTTTTCGAAATCATGTTGTCTTGCTATTGAGTGAGCCCTTTTCCAGGGGAGTTGGGGGAAGTGAGAAACTGATTCTTTTCTTCGTCTATCTTTCCCTTTTATTCTGCAGGCTACAACGACATGTTCAATCTAGTGGGCTGCTTCTTGAACTTGCAACAGTAAGTTCTTAGTTTTTTATTTTTTTCCGGGCAAAACGACCGTTCTGCAATCACAAGTTCCAAAAATCAAGTATGTTCTTCACCCTCTCATCTAACTATATATAGAACTCAATACTATACTAAAATCTTATTTTTGTCTTTTTTTTGTGGAATTGAATGTCTCTGTTCATGATATTTTATGCTATGCATGTTTATTTTCTGATTAAGTTGTTTATTTTCTGAATTTTTAGAGAACTACTTTTTGAATTTATTAGTGTTGTTGAATTC
Organism: Cynanchum wilfordii; assembly: GCA_025388415.1. Lineage (NCBI taxonomy): Eukaryota > Viridiplantae > Streptophyta > Magnoliopsida > Gentianales > Apocynaceae > Cynanchum > Cynanchum wilfordii. Next base: position 1,467,250 of record JAHSUH010000005.1, read on the forward strand.
TTATGGTGAAATTACATTTATAACATCATTATTTTATTTTATTTCTTTCTTTTAAATAAAAATCATAATTTTTCTTTTTCAAGAGAACTATTTTTTAAAATCTTCATTTCTTTCAAAATTTATTTTTATTTCGGTTTTTTTAGAAATATTAAACTTTTATATTCAGATTTTATATTAATTTTAAACTATTTATTTTTTAATTTTATCTTCATCCGATTGTTTTTTTTTTAAAACTATTATTATTATAGCAATAAAAATCATATTTTCTCACTTTTTTAAGTGAATTATTTTTTACATTTTTTGATACATAGGGGAGGGAGACTTGGGTGTCGAACCCCTAAAAGGGTGGTTGGGGGTGGCCTCTTGCCACTCCACCACACAACCTCCGACTATTTTTTACAATTTTATTTTCTCATTTTAAATTTTAATTTTATTTTAGTATTTTGAGAATAAGAATATTGATCAATTTGATCCTATACTATTAGAAAATTTATAGCTTAGGTCCTATATAAAATTTTTATACCATTTACTCCTCATTTTAAATTTTTTTTATTATCTTCTATTGAAATTTATCACTTAGCTTTGATGTGGCAAATTTTAGAGAACCAAAAGAGACTTCAAATGATGGTGAAGTTTGGTGGAATGCGTGGAACTAATTAATTTTAGGCATTATCGTTCCATTCTATTTTGTGGTGAAGTTTGGTGGAATGCGTGAAAAATTAAAGTCTTTTAAACTTGGATAAAAAATAGATGGGTATGGATGGAAGGATCATTGCGTAAATGAGGTGACGTGACAAATTTTAGAGAGGCAAAAAAGACTTCGTGGTGGAACTTGCAAAACCAATTAATTTTGAGTATTACCGTACAATTCCGTTCCATTTTTTGGGAAAGGAAAAATGAAAGTCTTTTTTTTGGGCCTTCTAGAATTGATCACGTGAAAACATGATCTATTTTGACAAAAAAAAAAAAAAGAAAAAGAACTTATGAGTGGAAAGATCATTGTGTAAAATGAGGTGACGTGACAAATTTAAGAGAGGCAAAAAAGACTTCAAAAAGACGGAGAAGTCGTGGTGGAATGTGCATAACCAATTAATTTTTGGTATTACCATTATGAAAGTCTTTTTTTTGGCCCTTTTAGAATTGGTCACGTGAAAACATAATCTATTTTGACAAAAAATAGAAGGGTATGGATGGAAGGATCATTGTGTAAATGAGGTGACATGACAAATTTTAGAGAGGCAGAAAGAACTTAAAAAAGATGGAGAAATCATGGTGGAACGTGCGGAACCAATTAATTTTGGGTATTATCGTTCCGTTCTATTTTGTGGGAAAGGAAAAATGAAAGTCTTTTTTTTAGCCCCTCTAGAATTGATCATGTTTTCGCAAGATCTATTTTGACAAAAATTAGAATGGTATAGATGGAAGGATTATTGTGTAAAATGAGGTGACATGACAAAATTTAGAGCAACAAAAAAGACGTCAAAATGACGGAGAAGTCGTGGTGGAACGTGCGAAACCAATTAACTTTGGGTATTACCGTTCCGTTCCATTTTGTGGGAAAGGAAAAATGAAAATCTTTTTTTAGTCCCTTCTAGAATTGGTCACGTTTTCACATGATCTATTTTGATAAAAACATAAAAGGGTATGAGTGGAAGGATCATTGAGATGACGTGGCAAATTTAAGAGAGGCAAAAAAAAAAACAAAAAAGCCGGAGAAGTCATAGTGGAACGTGCGGAACCAATTAATTTTGGATATTAGCTTTCCGTTCTATTTTGTGGTAAAAGAAAAATGAAAGTCTTTTTTTTAGCCCTTTTAGAATTGGTCACGTTTTCACATGATCTATTTTGACAAAAGAAATAGAAGGATATGGGTGGAAGGATCATTGAGATGACGTGACAAATTTAAGAGAGGCAAAAAAACCTTCAAAAAGATGGAGAAGTCATGGGAACGTGCGGAACCAATTAATTTTGAGTATTAGCGTTCCGTTCCATTTTGTGGGAAAGGAAAAATGAAAGTCTTTTTTTAGCCCCTTGAGAATTGGCACATTTTCACATAATCTATTTTGACAAAAAATAGAAGGGTATGAATGGAAAGATCATTATATAAAATTAGGTGACGTGACAAAATTTAGAGAGGCGGAAAAGACTTCAAAATGACGAAGAAGTCGTTGTGGAAGTGCAACACCAATTAATTTTGGGTATTACTGTTCATTTCATTTTGTGAGAAAGAAAAAATGAAAGTTTTTTTTAGCTTATCTAGAATTGGTCATGTTTTCATGTGATCTATTTTGACAAAAAATAGAAGGATATATAGATGGAAGGATCATTGTGTAAAATGAGGTGATGTGGAAAATTTTAGATAAGCAAAAATGACTTTAAAATGACAAAGAAGTCTTGGTGAAACGTGTAAAACCAGTTAATTTTGGGTATTATTGTTCCATTCCATTTGTGGAAAAGAAAAATGGAAGTCTTCTTTTTTGTCCTCTAGAATTCGTCATGTTTTCATAGATGAAAGATCATTATGTTAATTGAGGATTAAATAGTTTAAAACTTTATATTGGAGTTATTTCTCAAAATGGCCATACTTTTTAAAATCACTCCGTGTTTGGTCATATTTTTGAAACTATTTCCCAATCGGCCATAACTCATTCCGTGAACGAGTTATATTGGGTCTCATTGACAAAAAAAATTTTATTTTCTCTCCTCTTTCCGTCAACAATTCACGCCTGTTTCTTATTTTTTCTTTTCCTCTCTTCTCAAATTTCTTTTCCCACTATCTTTATCTCATCTCCCAAACAACAAAAAAACCCTAGATCTCGCGCCGTCGACGCTGAATCGATCGCCGAGGACTGACTGGAAAGGATATATACTAGCTTCTCATTTTGATTCGACAAAAAGGTATAATATAAAGCCCTAAAAAATTCCTTAGGACTGCGGCTTACAGAAAGGAAGATATATAGGCGGAGCTGGGGCTTTCCTTGATAGATATATATATATCTATCAAGGAAAGCCCTAGCCCCGCCTATATATATCAAGGAAAGCTTCAGCAGTCCTCGGTGATCGATTCAGCGTCGACGGCGCAGATCTAGAGTTTTTTTGTTTTTTGAGAGATGAGATGAAGATAGTGGGGAAAGAAATTTGAGAAGAGAGGAAAAGAAAAAAAAAATAAGAAACAAGCGTGAATTGTTGACGGAAAGAGGAGGAGAGAGAATGAGAGGAAAGAGAAAATGAGGAGAAAGGAAATAAAATTTTTTTGTCGGTGAGACTCAGATTGAGAAATAGTTTAAAAAACATGACAGTTTGGGAAATAACTCTTTATATTGAGACTAAATTATTGAATTTTTAATAAAATAGGAAACTATTTTTTCATTATTAAATTTTATATTAATTTTAAACCATTTGTTTTTAATAGCAACTAAACTATAAAATTTTTAATATTATAAGGCTGACTATTTTCCTTTGAAAATATCAACTTTTTATATATAAATTTTATTTTAGTTTTAACATATATTAACTTCCTAAATATATGTCCCACAAAATTTTTAATTATTATTTTATTAAATAAAAATTATTATTTTTCCTCTTTATGAAAGTGAAGTATTTTCTAAATTTTTATTTCTCCTTCAAAATTTTATTTTTATTTAAATATTTTAAGAATATTAAATAATTAATATCCAAATTCTATATTAGTTATTTTATTTTATTTTTTTTAAACCTAACTTAGTCATTTTATATCCTAATTTCTTTTTTGAAAAAAAAAAATTGTTTTATTAAATAAAAATCATGGGAGCTATTTTTTAAATCTTTTTGTTTCTTTTTTTTTCTTATATTAATTTTTTACTATTTTTTAATCTTGACTTTGCCTTTTTTGTCCTACAAACCTTTTCTTATCATTTCTATCTTCAACTGGACTATGTTTTATATCTTTATTTCTTCCTCCAAACTTTAATTTTATTTCAGAAATATTAAAATTCTATATCTAAATTTTAAACTACTTATTTTTCAATCTTAGCTTCCCCATCATATATCTCACAATTCTTTTATTAAAAAATGACCATTTCTCTCTTTCATCATTACTCCTTAAAGAGACCCTTGTGCCGCCATAAATTCCAACTAGCTAAGTACTTTTATTCAATATCTCATCTCATCTATCTATATATTATACTGAACTCATATCCATTTTTTTTTCCGTTTGCTAACTGCATTTTTTTTTCTCATGGAAAAATTACCACAAGATCAAAAATATGTGGAACTGTCTTGTGGTATGCCTTTTGTATCTGTTTCAATACTTTGGTAGCCATAGAATCAAGTTTTGTTTTGCAAATACTGTTTTTGAGATTTGTGATTTTGTATGAGATTTCATGCTTCCAGTGGGGGGGTTATGCGAGGGAAGTATGCATGTTTCATGCTGACATTTTCGAGATATTATTTGTTTTATTTAATTGAAAAAAAATGGCATGTGGATTTCCTTTTACGGGACAATGTCCATTGTTTTTATTACTTGATATTTAACTAAAATTGTGTGAATTTGTCTAAAATTTGCTTATACTTGTACATCCTTGAGGCACAAAATTTGTCTAAAATTAACAACAAAAAATGCATTCCTTCTTTAGATTCTGTTAAGACTTCTTTGTGCTTAAGGCTGGATAAGGTAACAAGACTAATTGACATATATACCCTTACTTGATGACGTGTGCAAATTGAGGTGACATGGGGGATGTTGCATGCAGGGATGATCCATCAATTTCCCTTATTGTTTTTCTGTTATTAGTGCTGTGATTGTAGTATTTTCTAATTTCATTTTATAAAATTTGTTTTCAAGTTTTTCATGATTTGTTTTGCTTTTATTGATTGTTTCTAATTATAGGAGAATGATGCATCTTTGACATTAGATGAATTTATATATTTAGTATTAAGCAATGTGGATTTTTTTGAACTGTTCTTCATATAAAATAATTAGAACTATTTTTTACTCTATTCGCGTTGTTTTGAGTTATCACTTTGAACTTATTTTATATAGTCAATTTATTTTACTTGATTCATCTTACTTCAAGTTATTACTTGAAGCTTATTTTATTTAGTTAAACTTTTCTTTGTTGCTTCAAGTTATTACTTGGAGTTATTTGATATAGTTAAGTTATAAACAAGGTGCTTAGTGAGCCCTTTTCCGGTGAGTGATAGGGAAGTAGGTGAAGTTTCTTTGTTTAATTAAAATTTTATTAATTTTTTACTAGGTTTATTATTGTTTCTATTGAGCTGTTGCTAAAATTCCTTAATTGTCATCAACTTCTGCTGTACATCTAGCCATGACATTTCTCTTCTGTGAAACTTAATTTTTTTCCTTCTTCATTATATTACATTTACATGCATATTTAGAACTTTATTGTAATTATCTTTAAAACAAATATTGATGAATTTCTTTCTTTGTCTGTCTTTCCCATTTCTTCTGCAGTCAATATAGTGGGCTGCCTTCTCGAACCTGCAATAGTAAGCTCTTAGTTTTTCATCTTTTTTACTTGATTTGTCTTTCTTCTAATTATTACTTGAAACTTATTTTGTGTAGTTAAATTATTTAGAGTTTATTTTATATAGTTAAGTTACTTACTTTGGGTTATCACTTGGGACTTATTTAATTTTACTTGTTTCGAGTTATCAATTGAAGTTTATTTCATAGTTGAGTTATTTTACTTTACTAACTTTACTTGAAGTTATCACTTGTTGCTTATTTTATGTAGGTAAAATATTACTTGACTCGCCTTTTTTTGAGTTATCACTTGGAACTCATTGTATTTTACTTTCTTTGAGTTATCAATTTGATATAATTGAGTTATTTAACTTGATTAACTTTGTTTGGAACTATCATTTGTAGCTTATTTGATGTAGATAAGTTATTTTACTTTACTCATCTTGTTTCAAATTGTTAATTGGAGCTTTATTTTTGTTGTTGAGTAATTTTAATTGACTCGCCTTTTTTCGAGTTATCACTTGGAATTTATTTTATTTTTCCTGCTTTGAGTTATCAATTGAAGCTTATTTTATATAGTTGAGTTATTCTACTTTACTAACGTTGCTTGGAGTTATCACTTGTAGCTTATTTTTGTAAGTAGAATATATTACTTGACTCGTCTTGCTTTGAATTATTAATTGAAACTTAGTTTATGTTGTTGAGTTATTTTACTTGACTAGTCGTTTTTTGAGTTATCACTTGAAACTTATTTTATTTTACTTGCTTGAAGTTATCACTTGAGCTTATTTTATGTAGATAAGATATTTTACTTGACTCGTCTTGTTTCAGGTTATTAATTAGAGTTTAACTTATATTGTTGAATTGTTTTCTTGATTCGCCTTTTTTTGAGTTATTAATTGTAGCTTAATTACTTGCTTGACTTAGTTTAGCCATTTTTTGAGTTATCACTTTGGAACTTATTTTATTTTACTTGCTTTGAGTTATCAATTGAAGTTGATGTTAAGTAGTAGATTATTTTACTTATCTTATTTGGAGTTATCATTTGTAGCTTATTTTATGTAGGTAAAATATTTTACTTAACTCACCTTGTCCAAGTTATTAATTGGAACTTAATTTAGGTTGCTAAGTTACTTTATTTGACTCTTTTTTTTTTTTTAGTTATTACTTGAACTTATTTTATTTTACTTGCTCCGAGTTATCAATTGAAACTTATTTTACTTCTCATCTTTTTTAAAATTAACTTGTTATTTTATTTTACTTGCTTTGAGTTATCAATTGGAGTTTATTTTATGTAGTTGAATTATTTTACTCGCATTTTTTCAAGTCATCACTTGAAAATTATTTTATTTTACTTGCTTTGAATTATCAATTGAAGCTTATTTTATTTAGTTGAGTTATTTTACTTGACTAACTTTGCTTAAAGTTATCATTTGTAGTTTATTTTATGTTGTTAAGATATTTTATATGACTCGTCTTGCATGAAGTTATTAATTGGAGCTTAATTTATATTGTTGGGTTATTTTACTTGACTCGCCTTGTTTTGAGTTGTCACTTGGAACTTTTTTTATTTTACTTTTTTTTTCGAGTTGTCAATTGAAACTTATTTCAGTAGTTGAGTTATTTTACTTGACTAACTTTGTTTGGAATTATTACTCGAGCTTATTTTATTTTGGTAAGTTATTTTGCTTGAATGATCTTATTTTGTGTTATCATTTGAAACTTATTTTATGACGTCCAGTTTTTCTTAATTCCCCGTACTTTGATTTAATTTATTACTTAGAACTTATTTATATTTGAAACTTATTCTATGTCGTTTGTTTTTTCTTTTTTTTTTTTTTTTTTTTTTTTTTTTTTTTTTTTATTTCCCCTTACTTTGATTTAATTTATTACTTAGAACTTATTTATGTAGTTCTCATTTAGATCTTATTTTATGTAATTAAATTATTTTATTTAATTTGCTTTGTTTTTATCACTTGAAGCTTTATTTCATTTAGTTAAATTATTTGCATAATTTGACTTACTTGAAGCTTAATTTTTTTATGTAGTTAAATTGTATACTTACTTTGTTTGCTTCCAATGGTCACTTGAAACTTACTTTTGCTTCAAGTTGGTGATCATCTCTTATTCCTTCAACTGAGTTCTTCTCTTATCTTCCATGCATAAATTTTACTGCACTAGACTGCTTACTTTTAAATGTTCAAGGGAACCTACGGGAAAAAATGAGGCTTTTTTAGATATATGTGTCTATATATTAACAGTGTTACAACACCTTTCCAACATAGAATAATTTAAAGATACCTCAATAATCAGCTCAAACAGAACGCATATCTGGAAAAACCAAATCGAACCAATAGACGTATATCAATCCAGATCTAAAAGAAACTTATCTACGTCTTACTTCCCATACCTACTCACATCTATTAAAAAAATTATCCGTAGATCAACAAACAGGAAGAGTAGATCTACTGATCTACATAAATCGAGAGCTTCTGAACCGCTAAAAAACTTAGGAGAACGAAAAAAGGGATATAGAAACTGATTGAGGAGAACGATAATTTATTGACAGGGAGATATGATCGAATGACTAAAAAAGAGTGGAGGAAAACAAATCCTATGTCACCACTGTATATAGGAATTCTATTTAATCATTGAAGGACCTTTATATCTTGAATAACCACACCTGCAGCATTGCGTCCGGGAGCACCCATTACACCACCACCAGGATGAGCACCACTTCCACACAAATATAGACCACCCACTGGAGTCCTGTAATTGGACCTGTATCAAAGGTAAATTGGTTGCATAATTATTGTTTCTGTGGCAATGATTTAAGAAAATTTAGGTTAACACAGGATCCTTGAGTTGTATTCTAAAGCAGTCAATTTTTACCATCCTTTGACAGGCCGCATAAGAAACAATGAATCCAGTCCCATGGCACCATGAAAGATATTACCTCCTGTCAAGATTTAGGATAATTGTAGTGAAATAGTGATTCCTGAATAACATAATCAATATAAAGGATTATATGAAACTCAGTAGTGAGTCGAAGACAAAATACAGGATCACTAAAATGAAGTACCTGTCAAACCAATTTCCCTCTCAAGATCTGGAGGGGTCAACATATCATACCCAAGGATTGATGAGCTAAAGCCAGGGGCATATTCATCAATTAACTTGAAGCATTTTTGTGCAAATGATTCCTGGATCATTAGATTCCGTTATTCAAAAAGGCAAGAGAATACATAAAACATTTTAGAAAATCTGATCCTAAAACATTAATGGAAATTGGCCCAAAAAATATAACTGTTGACCCAAAAAATTAGTCCCTTAACTTATAACTTTTTTCCGATTTCATCCATTTTCTTTTCTTTTGGAAAATTTCACCATTTATCTTTATAATTTTGGCCAATTTCATCCTTCCGTTAATTATTTTTTGTCAACGGTTATATTTCATAAAAATCATTTTCTCAAGGGTAAAAATATCAATTCACTGTTTAAAATATCAATTGGCCAAAATTATAAAGATAAGAGATGAAATCGCAAAAATTTTATAAGTTAAGGGACTAATTTGGCCAATTTCCCAAAACATTAAATACTAGTGAAATATAAGAAATTTCTTAAGCATAAGCTAGATATTTAATTTTGAGAATTTCACTTACTCTATAAGCAGGGTCTTCCCAGCTACCATCTGAGGGCTTGTAAGGTGTATATTGAATAAATAAGTTGATCACATGCTTACCTATGCAGAGACAAGCAAATCAGAAATTCACAGCATAATGGTAGAACAGCAGCAATATGTGCACTATTTCAGTATCATGAGAAGTGATAATAAACCTTCTGAAATATCATGATTAGATTAACATGCAAAAAAAAAAGAGTTCGAAGAAACTCAACTACTTCCGGACACTAGTAGAAGTTTCCCTTGCTGCACCCAAAATTATACAAGGTAAAACAATGGTGGTTCTGTAGTTTGCTTCTTCGCCATATAGTCAAAGAACTACAGAACCACCATTGTTTTACCTTGTATAATTTTGGCCATTTGGAGAAATTTTTGGTTTTGTGGATATATATATATATATATTATATATATATTTTTTTTCTTATTTCCAACCTTATGAATACTTTGCAGGGAAAGTGTAGGGGAAAGAAAAGATGTGCCAGGTGAAGCCATCCCTGGCATTAAAGTAAATGAGTAAAATACCAAGTGGAGAGATAGTTTTGTCCAAGACTGAAGGGATTGTCATCTCAATTATAGGTTTTCGAGATGGCAGTCCATTTGTAGCATCTCGATTGGCAGAGTGAATCTCCTCCATGCTAAACATGAAAAATTCAATAAGTTAAAGCTAAGATATGAACAATTGAGAAAATGGATTATTCAACTTGAGAAATCTCATTCACACACCAGAATATATCAAGTAAAATATATTAGAAATCCTCTTAAATATTGAACAGTATCTACAATCAAGTCTAGAATATAAAGCAAAGTGACTCAATATGATTACCAGAAGCATCAACATATTCAGATGAATTTCTAATCCTTCTGTGCTAAAGCCATAATTTTCAAATGTCCACCAATCAACCAACATAAAGGAGAGCTAGAAATCACAGGTAAGAAACCACCATAGAGGAAATTTCCTTTAGGAATAACGAAAATCTGAGTATCTGGATTTCAGGAGAAAGGTTGGATCTTGTGGACACAAATGCCACAGGTCCCAAAATATTGTCATGAACCAATACCAGGTTCATATAAAAGCATATATCTAATTTGTCACAACATCTTATACTAAAGAACCAAGAAGTTGGTTTTCCCCCTCTCCCCCCATATACCTAAACCGATTGGCTAGGAAAGAATGAAACAGAGGGAAGAATGTGAACTTGAAGCAAACCTTTCTGAACCTATATGAATGGTACCCATATGTTGAGGGCCAGCATTAGGATGATTCAACTTGCAGCACTTAAACTGAGGCAACTGATCAACTGCCAAGTTGAATTTGGTTGTTGCCTGTTCAGCAAACAACAAGAATTTATTATAACTTTTTTTTTGGTAAGAATTTATTATAACTTGATAATACTAAGCATCTGCATTTATACTGGGAAAAAGGTTTTAACCACACTACTTAATCGCATATATTTTGCAAATATAAGGCTGATGATCCCTTGTAGGTTGGAACTGTGTACACAAACACAATATTCTATTTTGGCATGTATAAACATAAGGCAAAACAGCAGATGTTCCAAACATAAATTTAAAAAAGGAAAAAAAAAAATGACTTACATAAGAACAATATTCTCAAGTTTGACCTGAAAGTGACTCAGTACTTGAAATAGATACCTAAATGTAACACTAACCAATACATTTTGCAATATCTTCAGTCCAAAAAGTGTATAACGATCCATTCCATGTATTCTTTCAAACTTAACCAAACCAAAGATAAAAATCATTAACCGAAAACAATATGATTTCATCTCTACGAAGTTCTTCATTCCCAGAGAGAAAAAAAGTTTCACTTTTTTCCCTTTTGTTTGAGCCACCAGTTGTTTAACTAGACCCCAACAAGAGAATATGATTGGTACACATGTGATGGGGTCCATTAAACTTTGTTGCATATGTAATAACATATTATCCTCTATTATCTCACATTTTTATATAAAATGATAAATTTCTAGATCTAAATTCATAATTAGAGCGCACGAGAATAGGATGCAAATGCCAAAACATTAAACTAGAAGTTTTATGAATGGTTATCACCAGATAAATAATTGACTTTTGGATACATGGTGAATAGAACATACCACTCTTCTTAGATACTTTACAAAGGTAATTGATAAGATCATCATCAATGTCTCTGCTGAACAGTGTAGAAACAGGATGTTTCACTTTCTTCGACAAAACAAGAAGTGCTTTTAGCATTACAGTTTCAGATTAGTCTCTGTTTGAGTCATTTCTTGCTTTGAAAATCCAGATTAAGTAGTAATATCTTTGTAATAGGGTCCTGATGTATTTCGACGATAGTTATTCATAAGAAATCCAGTTAGCAAACCAACCAAGGAGGATTGTTTGACAGAAATTTCTTTGTCTAGCAACTCAACAACACATGAGAAGTCAGTATGAGAGCTTACAGAACTGTAATCAGTGTATTTGATTCCATTGAGAAAATCATCAGGAAGAACATTTTCAGGCACTAATTCCTGCGGTAGAAAAGCAAAATAAAATTTAACTTTAGAGCTAAATACAAACTGACACCCTTGGCCAAAAAGTAAGACTACATAGAAAATAAACTACAATACAGTTTAAAGTTTACCGTGAAAGTTTTGTATGGTGTTGCATTTGACAAGATAACAGAAGAAAGAACTTGAGTGCCATCAGCCAATTGCACCTAAAATGATTCAGGTAAAATCCAGCATTGTTATGTGTAGTTCAGAAGGATTCAAGCTTCAACTCCTGAAGAGGGAACTCAAATAGTAACTAACCCCATTCACCCTGCCTGTATCATCAATCATCAACTTCGAGACCTATATGTCAAAACCAAAAGTAACGTATTAATTAAGAACAAAATATTTCTTTGAATGATCACCCTTTTTAGACTCGAGATGATTATGGTATTCAGAATTATTCACATCTTATACCTCAGCTTCAGTGACTATGGTTGCCCCAGCTTCCAGTGCAGCATTACCAATAGCCAAGGATACCGAGCCCATTCCACCTTCAACATAACTACAACTTGTATCAGTCTCTAAACCATGCATGTCATAATCAAATAAATGAATAGAAACCACAAAGTTAGATTTGATACCAGTAGCAGATATTGCCATTAACATATACAAAAACACAAACTAACACTTCTGTTTTTTTTTTTTTTTTTTTTAAAGAAAACTGAAGATGCTGCATTTTTCTTCTCTTTATACACCAAGGAAAAAAGCTTAGCCGTAGTTCCTTGTAACCAGGAACTGGGAGCCCAAACTAAGAAGGAGAAAAGGTTAAGAGAAAGGGGGAGTATATGGAATAAAATCTAAGTTCCTCTGTTCAGATGCAAGTCTGAAAATGATATCTGAAAGAGACACGATAAATCATTAACTTATGGCAGTGCATGTTGAATGCAAAATCAAGAGGATGACTAATCATCTTGAAGCAATAAATCAGCTATACAGCATTAACACAGAATACAATTCAGCAAAGTAAAAGAACAAAGAGTTTCTTTTATCTATGAGTGAGATAAATCTAACTATCAAATATCTCATTTGGAAAAGAAAAAGAGGTAAAAAACATGTGAAATTGTGAAGAAAGAAACAAAGAATCCATGTACTTGCTTACTTATTTCTTCATGGCTAAAGGAGTAAATTGACATTTTACAAGACAAATACGTACGACCAAATTCCACGGTCACCATCAGTTTCTCCCATCACATGATGTAGCAAAACGTATCCACTCCCAGGTGTATGGACACTCGCCTTGAAGAAATAGGTTCAGTAAACTTAAATATATCAGCCTGAATTCCATAAGTCAAATGCAAATTCTAGATACAAGTTCCACTAAAAAAAGAAGAAAGTTCTCAACAAAAGATCATCTGACCACCACGGGGAGGGTATATAAATAAGAAATATGGTATAAAAGTAGCTTTGGATGCTGTGGAATTATGGAGTTAAGGAATAATCAGACAATCAGTTATGGCAGTGTAGAAAATCTTCATGGACATGAATATGATCAGAAAATTCAGTGTTATTAAGCCGATATAGAAATGTAATTGCATGGGAAGCTTAATTTTATTAGGTTGTTTAATGGACAATACATGAATTTCATGACCATAGAAGTAAAATCTTTGCTTAATGCAGAGTTTTCAAGCATTCCAGAATTACAGTTCAATGATAATAGATCTTACAGTTGATCCAATTATTGCATCTGTTGCAAGTGTTGCCTTCAAAACTTCAGTCTGTAAACACCAAAGTGTACGGAAGAAAACAAATGAATTGAATACACGTAGAGTTGACTAATGATTACTATTATGGTATCCCAGGATCCCAATTAAATGTAGTTAATAAAAACATGCACCAATGTAGTTGATAGAAATGTATCCAACCTCAGCTAATATAAGACACACACATAAAGACAACATAAAGTCAAAAGATGTCTGACCTCAAACCAATTATTTAGAACCTTTGAAGTAGGCGACAATAGAAGGTCCATAAAATTTCTGAAAGAATACATTATACAAGTCAGAAAAAATAGAATCAAAGAAAAGAAACGCAAACATACCCATTTGATGTTTTCATAATTTAAAAGGTAAGTACAACCATTTGAACCAAGTTAACTACCTATGACATATACCACTTAGTAAGATAATCTAAGAAAGATCAAACAGCAATGTAGAAGGAACCAACTTAACAACAAAAAAATAAACAAATCTTACACCATGTCTTTTTGTCCTAAGGAAACAGCTTGTCGTAGACACTGAGCCCAAAAAGCAGCTTTATCTAGTTTATTTTTCATCCGAGCATTAACAGAGGAAGCACGTTGAAGAGTTTCAGGGGTTGATGAATCTATAAGTGGATCCATAAACTTGCAGAAATTTTCCAGCTGAAGCTCATACCTGTATTACAAACAAAAGAAACATACATACATTTAAAAATCAAAGTTAGCAAATTTCAGACCGAGCACACTTCTGTTCTTCCTATGATTTCTTATTATTCAACAATTTCCTTTAATAGAAAACCTACTGCATTGCAAATAGTAATAGTTTCTTTGGAATCTAGTATATAATCTCAACAACTCCACATTGAAGAGAGTAAAAAAATGAAAGAACCTTGGATAAGCTTCAGCATCGCGTTTGGAGAATTTCGAAATTTCAGCATGGTTTAGCTCCTTATCAGGACCGAGAAGGAGATAGCTTCCGTCCAAACAAGGGGTAAATGACGAAGGATTTCTCTTCAACAACTTCAATCCATGTCTCGCTAGCTCCAATTCCCTATAGCAAAAACCGAGAAACGCAATCAATTAAAACTCACTTCAATTTGAAATTGGTAATGTAATCCAACGACAGAAGAAACAAATACCTAATCACACAAGGACGGAGTAGACTTTGGAGGTAGCTACAACGGGAAAACTTAAACCCTGGAATCAGTTCTTCAGTAACCGCGGCTCCACCAATAAGGTGGCGGCGCTCCAAGACGGCCACTGAAAGGCCTGAACGAGCGAGATAGGCAGCTGCAGTGAGGCCATTGTGGCCTCCACCGATCACGACGGCGTCCCATTTCTTCTCTTTCAATAATAAACTCGCGGGACTTTCAGCGGCAGTGCCGCCGCTACTCAACTTCCTTAATTGTCTCCGCCACATTTTTCTCACTTATGACTCAATTTCTTCATTATAAATTAGCACTTTAATTATTTTTTAACTAAATTAATTTTAATTTTGAAATAATATCAACAAGGTCCCATAGTCTAGTGGTTAGGACATTGGACTCTGAATCCAGTAGCCCGAGTTCAAATCTCGGTGGGACTTTTTTTTTTTTTTGTTATTTTTCAAAAAATATTTTTGACCTAGAATTAGTAGCTAAAATTGTTGATAGAACTGAAGAAGAGGTCAAGATTCAGTACAATCAGCTTATGAATGATATTGCACTGATTGAATCCGGTGAAATTCGCCTCCGGAATATAAGGAGCAGAAGCCGGAGAAGTAGTGATTAGATTACTTACGACAATGAATTAGTAGGCAAGAAAGGAACAAACAATTAATTAGTAGTCCTAAATAAAAGCATTAATTGGTAATGACAATTAAAAAGCTTGTAAAAAGTACAAAGAAAGGATTAATTATTAATATATAGAAACTAATTAAATTCCAGAAAGGTACTTCTTCCTCTTTACTCATGAACAACAGATCAGATTATTGCATATGCATGCTAGTATGATGAACTTCTACTTCTGCTGAATAGACTGTTCTTCTCTGTCTCTACATATATTACAATCATTCTGTCTTGGTTTTGGAGAAAGCGAAAATTTTTTAGCCATCTGAGTTGAATGTAAGAAAGAAAGAAAGGAAGAAATCCATCAGTCTCAACAAAAAAGATATATAACTTTCTCATATTCAAATTAGAGGATTCTTCAGAGCACTGAAATAATTACCTTTTCCATTGTTGTCTTGAAACAAGCTTTGTGTTCATCCATGGGAGCATGGATGAACCCAGAAAACCTGTGCTTCAAATTTGTCATAAAGTCACCATCTTTAGCCTCATTCTTCTTCATCCATCCACAAGAACCCGCTGCAGCATTTGGAGGAGCTGGAGATCCAACGATCGCTGTATCAGCTCCCTGCTTTTGGCTCTCTTCAGTTTGCATATTTTTCTGTCAGGTCTTTCATCAAACAGTTTATTATGTTATTACACATGCAAAGAAATTACAGATGACAACAAAAAAAAAAAAAAACAAAAACAAATGAACAAATATTAGTAATAGCATACCAGCAAAACACAGTAATCTATCTTGCAAATTTTAATTTCACAAGGAAGAACAGAACACTTGAACAAGAAACTATAAGAGTTCATGATGCATTTATAATTTGTTTGAATGCTGCTACCAACTTGTTTTGCAAGAAAGGACCATGTCTTGGAAAGAAAGAAAAGAGTACATAAGGAAATGACCAAAAAGGGTCTTTGGTTCACACGTAGGACTGTGGACCTTGTTTATCTAAGAATTTCCTTAAAAGATATTGCAGAAATCTGGGAAATGATTCTGCTTGTATTTTCAGCCATTGCAGCGTCGCGGGACATATCTCTTCGAGACGGGAGCTTTGGTTCTGCAAAAAATGACTCCCAGAAATGATTCATTCAAGGTTTGCCTAAATTCTCTCCTTCTACTAGAATTTTTTTCTTTTGGAAGTCTTACAAGAAAGATTTCCGAGACATTTTTTGTTCAGCATTTTCCTTTTACTCCGGAAGCTCTTCGTCGTTTTTCTTCAAACAACATGTTTCCGTAATATACATTCATGCTTTGAATTTTTGTTCATTACTGGACTTGAAGATAATCCTGGGTTCTTCTTCAATGGCTCGTAAGCAAATCCTATCAGAGATGGGCTACGAATTCACAGTCTTGGTATGTTCTACATCTATTTTCAGCATTAGTATTTCTGGGTTCTTAGTTTTTCTTTTTCTAAATGGGGAAGGCTTGAGAATTTCTATTTGCTGATCCTTGAGAAATGGTAGAAGAAGAGTGTTTGATTAGAAAAAAAGTTTTTAACTTTCCACTGAAGAAGGTAAAATGGTATAGTTTCCTGTAATTTTAGCATTATAGTTTCCTGTAACTCACTGAAGGATTTTGAGCTTTAGACTGCAGATATAGATGAGAAAAGCATAAGAAAAGAAAAGCCTGAAGATTTGGTAATGGCTCTAGCTGAGGCCAAGGTATACACAATCAATTCTGGAATTATTGTTTGATTATATTTATATATAAAAGATATGCTTCTAAATCTGTAATGTTTATGCAAAGTATGAATTATGTTAAATGATTGTTCCTTGATTTCTTCTATATACACTCCATAATGAACATAATTTTGGATGCAAAATTTCATATAGTCTAATAAGAGTGTAAATAGAGATGCATTTATTACAATCTTTTGTATTTCTATTGTTATCTAAGAAAGTAGTCTTATGTTGGTATTCTTAGGCAGAAGCCATTATATCAAGGCTGAACAGCACTGCAGAGTTGAAGACAAATGAACAACCATTGCTGTTAATTACTGCAGATACAGTATGTTTGATTTATACTTATCAGCTTCTTTAGATTTTCCATTTTTACATTGTTTCTCCATTCATGATTCAGTATATGCATGAAAACATGAAATGGTTTTCCATTGGTATATATATTAACAATGAGTTGCTAATAGTACTCAACATCTCACAATAACTTTATGAAAGTTTTCTCGACTTTGATGGTGTTTTTACTGTCCTCGGAAGCAAGATTATTCGAGGTTTTAGTCTAACAGACATCTAATTGATATTGAGGTGGTGGTGTATCAAGGGACTATTAGGGAAAAACCTTCAAGTGAAGAAGAAGCTCGCAAATTTATCAAAGGTCTTTCAACTGAATTTACTGTTAGCTTGTTCTAGTCTTTCTTAACAGGCCTAATGTTATTTGTTTTGCAGACTATTCTGGTGGCCATGCTGCAGTTGTGGGATCTGTACTAGTATCCAACTTGACAACAGGCAATAGAAAAGGAGATTGGGATAGAGCAGAGGTAATTTCTTGGCCCTAAACTAGTTTATCTGCACATAATCTACCTAATTCAATATACTTAATTCTTGATATTTGTATACTTTCGTGCAGGTTTACTTCCATGAAATACCAGATG
Source organism: Cynanchum wilfordii (assembly GCA_025388415.1). Taxonomy (NCBI): domain Eukaryota; kingdom Viridiplantae; phylum Streptophyta; class Magnoliopsida; order Gentianales; family Apocynaceae; genus Cynanchum; species Cynanchum wilfordii. The sequence goes on from JAHSUH010000005.1 coordinate 1,485,052, forward strand.
AAATCATAGATGACCTGGTAAACATATATACACCCTGAGATTGTTGATTATTGTCCTTCTCTGTTCTTATTACTAGTGCAGGTTTTTCTCAGATTCAAGAAGGAATAGTACTCAATGTGGCTGGGGGTTTAATGCTTGAACATCCACTGACATTGCCCTTTGTTGACACTGTGGTCAGATTCTCTCTCTCTATATACATATACTTATTCCTACCAAAATCTTATGTTTTTTCACCATTTTCAGATAGGCACTGCTGATAGTGTAATGGGACTTTCGAAATCCCTCACTGAAAAACTCATTCAAGAAGTCCTCTGATTACTGCAGGCCTGCAACATATCCACAAACCACCAAAACAAGCTGTTGGAGAAGAGCAATATTCTGTCCATGAAAGTTCTTGAAGTCTCCTTTCTTGAATTTACATTATTTTGAAAGATGATTGAAAAGATGCAAACTCCATTTAAACGACACTGCTACGTGTTTCTACTTTTTGTTAAATATTACAAGTTAGATTTTGCGATTTCAAATATAAAGTCTAACTTAAAATAAATGTATAATTTTTGGAAAAAAATTAAAATAAAAAATTTTCATTTAAAGAATCTATATTTATACGTATTCGTATATTACCACCTATACTAATCCAGTGGGCATTATCAGTTTTTTTGGTACAGAAGTTGGGCTGAACTCAGGTGGCGGCGGCCATCTTGGAGCCCGTGATAATTTTAAAATCACCAACAATAAAAGAGTCAGCTGTGTGCAACAGCACTCAAGTAAAACGGACCCCAAATAGAGTTACGAGCTCCTTACATATGCTGACGTGGCTTCGTCCCTTTTATCCAGCTTTTCTTTTTTAAGACGAGGGGTGGAACTGTGTGCGAGAAGTGAGAGAGAGAGAGAGAGAAATGACTTTGGGACTGATCAATGCCAACCCGGTGGTTCACGCCAAGAAAGAGAGAATCGCTCGCACCGCCGACGATCCTCACGCCGATGACGCCGTCGATCCTCTCGAGATTTACGATATCCTGCTACTTTCAGTTTTTTTTTTTTTCCCACTACTATTTTCTTCTTCTTTGATTGCTTATTAATTTCTTTGGAAATTTTTGGTATATTGAATGATAAATTGACGATCTTATGATTGTGCTTCGTATAACTTCAGCTCCTTCTTAGTGTTTTTAATCAATAAATTTTTCTGTTTATTTCCATGGAGTTCAGCTTTGCATAAAGGTAAAGTTGCTATAAATTTCCTGATCAATTAGTTGAATTTTTATACTACTGCTGGTTTTAGTTTTTGAATGAAGTGATTGTGATCTTTGACTAAGAAACTTGGACACATTACGTTAGAGATATAAGAGATCCAGAGCATCCGTATTCTTTAGAGCAGCTAAGCGTGCTCTCGCAAGAGTCTATCACTGTGGATGAGAAGCTCGGCCGCATTTTGTGAGCATTTTTCCCTTTTTTCTTTTCCTTCCTAATTCCTATCTGATGAATGAAAGCAGCCAATAATTACAGTTTTAGGTCGATTAAACTTCTATTTTTTGACAATTTATAACTTCTTGTTGGTCATTTATTTTGTCCATTAATGATCGTGATAAATTCTAACCATCATTACTTCAGCAGCTAGACGCTTAGGCTGCGAGTACGTTACTGTTAAATTGCCAATGGATGAGAAACTTCCCTCTTTTGACATTGAAAACCCAGAGGAATTTGCAAAGTTCAGTCTCCGTTTTTCAATTCTCCAATTGCATTTTAGGTTTTAATATGATTTGTGATAAAAACACAAATTATTAAGCATTTATGGGGTTAGAAATTTTAGGATGTGTAGGGATGACCTCCAAATTAAAGAAAAGCACTGTCCCCAGATATACTTCCATTTTTACTTCATAATTTCACATATTCTTTCATGTTTGGACTTAAATATTTAAGTGATTTATTTTGTTCTTTCTCAGGATAACCTTCACACCAACGATCCAGCACTGCAGCATGGCAACAGTTATTGGTTTATGCCTGAGGGAGAAACTGAAAGACTTCTTTCCTCCACATTTTAAGGTTGATTTCTGTACTCTGTGCGCTTAGTAAGACTGTTCAATTCTTGGTGATCCTTGCTTTCTTGTACCTTATTTTCATTTTGTATGGAACTCTATTGCGGTTCCTTTGAAAAACATGAAAATTGGTGATGAATGTCATATTTCATGGGTACCAGGGCAATTATCCCAGATTGACAGTTAGATGTGTTGAGTGATCCTGCTGGATGTCTCTTTACATCTGACTGATGCTGCTCCTATGTGACCTCAGTTCATTTTACTGTTTCCAGCTTGTCCTTTCTTTATCAAAGCCCCCAAAGCTAGGTTTTTCTTTTAGATAAGAATGTTTTATAATTACTGATCCTCTCTCTTCAGCACTTCTTTTGTTTTTCCCTCCTGAAGTTGAGAACCTTCTTGCTTTCTCTTCTTTTTTGTTGTTCTTCCTGTTGTATTATGGAGATATTTCCGTCTCAAAAGTTCTTAACTATACTTTTTGGTTCAACTTGTCAGAAAGTGCTGTCTTAGAGTTAATTTCAAAATAATCAACACGTTCTGGTTTTCCAGAAGTACAGAATCACTAAGAAAGCTGCTAGAAACTGGTCTTTTTTTCAATCACTATATTGCTGACATCTAAATGTAACTGTTTTATTGTGAAGACAAATGTTTTGGTTCACCACTGTTTAGCTTGTTTTTCTTCTGACAACTTGACTCAGTTCTTGACAACAAAGTTTTCAATCGGTTTGCAGGTTGATATAAAAGTTGCTCCTGGATCTCATGCAGATGAAGCATCAGGTTAGGAAAAAGCAAAGCCTGAAGTATTTAATCCTTTAGAATTCCTTTCTCACCAGTAAAAGATTGTAATGGCTCACAAAATCTTTAAAAGTATACTTCTTGAAAAGTAAATGGTTGGGAAACCTTCAAAACTATATGAAAATGATCACCCATTGTCCAATATACTTCCAGATATTTACTGATTTTTGAACCAGTGACTCGATGGTGTATCTTATGCATTAGAATTTGAGAAACTTATGGTATCTTGAATCATTTTTATATTGTATCTCTTTTTTGCTTTATCTTGCAGTTAACAAGCAGTTAAATGACAAAGAAAGAATTGCTGCAGCTTTGGAGAACCCTAACCTTCGCCAACTTGTGGATGAGTGTCTTTACTCTAGTGAACTTTGATCATCCAGATCCTTCACCGGGAAGTCTGTTTTATTGCGTTTGAGGTTTAATCTTTCCATCATTTACGGAAATAGAGTAGGCTTTTGTTTGTATAATGAATCGAACCTATTAAAGTAGTTAACAAATCATGATGTATCTTTCTGGTTTCTGTTACATGTAAATTTCCTTGTTCATTTATGAAATGAAACCTGAAGATGACATCTTTATTGTTGGTAGAATGGCAAGAAAGACAAGTTTGAGACTCTTGGCAGGTAACACTTGTCTTTATAATGGTTCAATTAAAGTATAAATCCTGAGAAAGTGTGTTGCAGATGTAAACGTAATCAAGAACATCCATTCATTCACTCAACATATGAAAAATAACTTCCAACCATAGATTTTGAGTTTAGATCCAAAGTTTAGAGACGGATTAAAATTTACATTAACTTCTCAGTATTTATGCCATTTCCTTTTCAGCTATAGCCTGTTAAGTAAGGTTGTTACTAATCTAGGAAACTAACATGGATAAGCGGCTGATTAAGAATTGAAAGCAACAACTCTTTATTCCTTGGCAAGAAAATGAGAAGACGGTTCCGCCTGCACCACAGAATGTAAGGCAGGCGTTCTGGTCAGCTTACCGGTAATGCAAGACTTAATGGTTCAGGAGCCACACCAGCTTGAGAGCAGTCGTTGCCATTGTTGGAAGCTTTATGATCAAATCCCCAGTATGTAGCAGTTTTAACGTCCTCCTGTACCATCAATCTTGAGAACTCTCCATGGTCATACTTCAAGGTTGCTTTCCCTCCAAACTCACTGGGAAGGTTCTCAGTATCGAAAAAGGTCTTCATGAGCTCCATGCTACCGTTGTTGTTGGGGTACACAAAATTTATTTTTTGAGACGTTTTTGGGTCCACAAAGTACTTGACAATCTGCAGGTTACAGTTCAAAGGTCAATTTGTCTCAAGCTGGAATGAGGATGCATGCATCAATTGAAATTAATACTACATAATTTCATCTTTGACACACGTGGTTTATACTTTACAAGGGGGCAGAGATGTACATATATATATATATATATATATATATATTTTATATATATATATATATATATATATATATATATATATATATACCTTATAAAATGCCTCAAAAATTTTTGGTGGGTTATAAAGGATAACTATGGCGAGTCTCTCTGGATAATGATTCTGCAAAACATAGATAATATCCCTGGCGGTTGAGATGGGAATGTTAGTATTGAATGACCACCCATTGAAGTCAATCAGCCATGACATCTGTTCTTGTCCTTCTGGTAAGTTAAGGATGGCGTTCTCAATGAGATAGACTAAGTGACGGATATTACCCTCCGGTGATGCCGTATTCTGTGTGCAGATGATTAACGAAAGATTTCACCATCGACAAATTAAAGTGGAAAATAGAACTTATCAATAGAGAAGAAATTACAAAACCATGTCTGTTACCTGCATTCCAGGTCTCATTATAAGGACTGGTCTTCCCATTCGGTCATGAAAATTGGCTTTGGAGACTTTTCCGGTCTCACCTTCATGTGCTACTTGGTGCTGAAATCACATAATACTAGTTCAAAATCCCTAAAGTGATTTATTATCCCACTGGATAGTTGAAACTTGAAATTGGCGATCTGAAGAAAGGAAAGGAGGGGAGAAAATCATAATTAATTAATTACTTACCCAGCAGATTTCTTCAGGCTTAAAAGTCGCTCTCCACTTAATTGATCCCTGCAACATCTTCTTAGCCTTGTCAACATTCCAATTACGAGCCGCCAAATACCGCCGGAGACAGGCGTCAGAACAATACTTTAAGCTCCGATCAGAAAGAGGTCCTATGGCAGTCCTCAGTTCTCCGACCTGCTTAATATATAACATAACCGAAGTGTTCCTTTAGCCTCAGAGTCCTCAATGAATAGCAGAGAATTTCACATAAAAAACAGATCAAGATTATCCATATTCATTTTATAATTTTACCTTGAAATCTCGTTCTAGTTCTACAGAATTCTCCCCTTCCTCATGTTGAGACTTCCTCCAGAACATGGCTATTGCGTGAATATCTAGAAATTGAAATGAAAACGTTTCAAAATATATTTAGATCTCTGTTCCTGAAAATTCTTATATTTTCTCCCAAAGTTTCCTCTCTTCCATAAATTTTTCTCAATTCCATACCTACAACAGCATGCAGTTGGTGTGACAAAAAATTGATATCTGAAGACTAAATATTCAAAACATTCTGTTCATATATCTTCTCTACCATAAATATATAAGCATAAAACACAAGATCATCTAATAATGCACAAAAAATTTTAAAAAATAATAAAAAAACAACAATGGTGAAGAAATTTGCAGTTCAAATAGAAGCGAACTTATGTACCTAAGCTATTAGAAGCTGAAAAAAAAAAGGAGAGAGAGACGAAGTTCTGCAGTCTCACACAGTCACCCCTCGAATATGTACTTTAGCAATGGGCCGATCAATGCATATACTACAAGAAGAGAATATTTATATATATATATATATTATATATATATATATATATATATATACATAAGAAAGATTGATGGGATTCTGACCAGTTAATTTGACTCTGGCTCTTTCTCTCTCTCTCTGTCTGCGAATCGTAACTATAGAATCATGCAATTCATGTCAACGCCAAAAATAGAATGAAATAATTTTGTGGGCAATGGGCATGTCTTTTCACATTATTTATAAGAATAGTTTATGGGTTAGTCCCTAATTCTTTTATATTTAGTAATATGGTGTTTACTTTTTAATTTTAACTTTTAGTCCCTAACTTTCTATTTTATAAATATATTTGGTCTTTATATACCTCAAACATAAAAATTTTTCACTCACTTTGATGAATATTTCAAGAAGAACATGACTAAACATGTTTTTTTTAAAAAAAAAAACTGTATAAAATTAGGACCAATTCATGTAATAAAAATTGTTAAGGGACTAAAGAGTAAATTATCTTTTAAAGAATGTTATTAGAAAAAAAGTTTTGTGTGATAGTTATAAATGAGACAAAATATTCTGGTGGCAATAATGTGTTTTTGTTTTCAAATTAATATATTGTTATAAAATATTTATAGTTAGTATAAGTCAAAAATAATAAATACCACGAGATAAAATAATTAAATAAATAAATATATATATATATATATATAATATATATATATATGAACTTTGATATAAAAGACTTCAACTACTCAATGAGACGTACTAAGCCAACAAACTTTTGTTTGGAATCATAAAATCATTGAAAAGAAAACTAATACTTCTTTTGGTGAAAAACATGTTTTATTTAAAGTAGTGTGATTATTTTCTTTATTTACATGTCCTACCGAGACAGAATTTGTAATTTGCTTTATTGTTAATTTTTATCACATTATATATTTAAAATTTATCATTAAATAAATAATTTTGAATCTTATTTAATAAATTCAGTCATCTCGAGCAATATGGGACATTTTGTTAAGAAATGTTATTAAATTATTATAGCAATTATCAACTCAAATTAATGCTTCCAATGGAAATATTTTTTTTGGTTATACTATCTATTTTTCGAAGTCATAACAATTCCGACTAGTTAAAATTAAGCTCGGATTGCGCCCACAGAGTTTAACTATTACTCGAGAACGCCTCAACCTAACTCTCACATGATCTTATGTTACGCTCCTAACAAATGTCAAATCCGAAACATGAGGCAGCTTAAAAAAAATATTTTGTTTTTGGTGGGGTTGTGGTTTAGCCATTATTTGTATGTTTTTTTTTTTGACTATGGGGACAATCAACCAATCACCATGCATGCAATATGCTGTGTTGGGATATGAATTCAAATTGGGACCCATTCTCCTTCTCTATATTTACCAATCAAAATTTTAAAAAATATATATATATATAATAATAAAAAAAGGAAATTCTCTTTTTTGTCCTAAAAGATAAATTAAAGTATCAAACTAACAAGTAGTTGTGTGAAATGGACAAGTAAATTAAATTAATAATTATATATTAAAAAAATTGTTAAATTTTTTAAATTAAAGGGTCTCTTTTTCAGCTGAAAATTTTGTATTTAAACTTTATTTTAAAAAATAAAAATTAATTTTTCTACGAACTTAAAATGTAATTATCAAGTAAAGAAATTATATTTCCTACTTAAAAAAATGTATATTTTAGATTCATTATCATTGTCCTTTTCTATTTAATTTTATGCATTATTTACCAAAATTGACATTTTAGCCTAGTGACGTTTCAAATAATACACTTTTTTAGGGTATTGGTTTTGAATTATTTGTCCAAATCCTATAGATTTAGGAGTCAACCACTCTAAAACACTTATCCAAACTTAATAAACATTCTAGAACATCTCAAATTTTGTAGTCATTTAATTTAATTTAATTTATTTTTTATACTCATTTGGGGGGCATTCGGTGTCCCCACCTTATTTGGTGAGACTAATCTGGACTCGACCTGGGGAGCACTCGCAAAGTTCAACTCTTACTCGAGGGTGAGGGTCTGGCTCGGAGCTTTTTTAATATGGCGCTAACCACTTCATTGGGATTCGAAACCATCCGCCAGGAGATGAAGTATTAGGAGTCTGCACACCAACTCTCTCATGCTACCGGGTTAATTTAATTTATTTTTTTTACTTAGAATGTAAATATAATATTTTTGGGGGGTTGTTGTTGGGTTGACGCAATATAAACGAGGGTTGAAAATGGTGGCTTGAATTTGAATGAAATTTCATAGCCAAAACTTGACCTGAATTGTTCAAACACGCCAACCAAACTCAAAGTAACCATTTTTTTGTTGTTTTTTTTTTTTTTTAACTATTTGATAGAAGGAAATTTCTCAAAGAAATTATTGTTCAATGGGATTTGATAAATTTCCAATTTCTTTCGGTATCATGATGATCACTTTTTTTTTTTTCCTTTTCTATACTATGCTATCTTTTAATAGGAGTTATCATATTTTTTAAGGTTCAAATCAATTATCAAAATCCCATTAATTAATTCTTTAAATAGAAATTTGAATAATTTTTTTTTAAAAAAATGACATAACTTATTTCCGAATTAGTTAGAAAATCAAACAATATCTCACTAAATATACCATTATTTCTATTGATAAATTAAATATTTGTTGTGAACTTTAATTAATTAGTTTGACACAATAAGAACACACATTGTAAATATATAAAATCACCGAGTTTGATATTCGTCTTAAGCATCATGTAAGAATCAAAAGGAGACATCTTCTCCGGAATAAGAAGAGTCTATGAGCGCAATCCAGACCGACTCTAAATTAATCGAACTTGTAACTTCAAATATCATATAGTCTAAAAAAAAAAAAAAAAAAACTCTCAAATTTTTCACATTCTTTCTCATTTCCTCTCTTCCATACTTTTTTTTTTATACCCCACTTGGGCGCCCGGTGTCCCCACCTTTTCGGTGAGACTAATCCGGACTCGACCTGCGAAGCGCTTGCAGAGTTCAATTCTTACTCGAGGGTTAGGGTCCGGCCCAGAGCTTTTTTAACATGACGCTAACCACCCCAAGAGGGATTCAAAACCTCGATCATCCGTCATGGGGGAAGCATTAGGAGTCCGCTTACCAACTCCCCCAAGCTACCGGGTTCTCTCTTCCATACTTTCATGATTTGTCATTTTGACTATTTTAATACACGGAAAATTACAAAGAACCAATTTTTAGAATATTTTCCATAAAAACTTATTCAAGGGTCAAGACTTACAAGGTGGGTTAAAAGTCTAACCAATTAATTATGTGGTCTTGGAACCATCCTTTTTTTATTATTATTATTATGGTAAATGACAATTCCTATTCATGCATCTTTTAGGGTTTTTCTTCATTTTGGTCATTATTCAATTTTGTTTTCATACTATATTGTCAAAAATAAAATATATTGTTATGTTAACCTATTGTTGTCTGAATTTTAGGTATGGATAAAGAAATATCATTTGAAAAAAAAAAAAAAAGTCAAAGGATCACATTTACCTTTACCATTACCTATAAATAGATGAGACATGGGTGAAACATATAAAACTATTACTTACCAAAAGAATTCTTTAGTCCAAGTGGAAGGTTTTTTTTTTTTTTTTTTTTTTTTTTTTTTTTATCTTTTGTTTGTATCCAACAAATGGGGTCTTGAATTTATGAACCATTATGTTTGGTGAGAATTTTTTTTTTAAAAAAAAAAAATTGATATAAAACTTGATTTCAATATCAATTTTTTTTTTTTTTAAAAAAAAATTGAGGTATTATGGTTTCTATTGTATCTTAAACTTATAACTTCCAAAAGTTATAAGTGAAACGAGCTACCAACTAAGTTATGCCTTCTTGAGTCATATCAATTTATCAAAAGTGTTTAGAGAGGGGAAAAATGTACTAGACAATTAATTGCTTAGACAACCCACTCTTTGAATGAGTTTCTCTTTCTTCATTCATTATAATTTCTACCGCCATTAAGTATCCACAATTTTCTTGTATCCTATTGCTCTACATACATATTTATAACAAAGAGATTTGCATATCAGATGGACCCAAATGGTTCGTATTTTAGAATTTTTCAATGATACGATTATTAAGAACTATAAAAAATACATAAATAATTTGAAACGAAATAAAATAACATATATACATATATATATATATATATATATTATATACAATTATGGAAAAGATGTTTGACAACTTTGCTGCCTAGGTAAAAAAAAAAAAAAAAAAAAAAACTTTGCTGCCTAGGGTCCACAAATACTACTTGCAACAAAAAAAGAAAAAAGAAAAACAAACGAGGGACACATTGTTATTAATGCTACTAATGTTGTCAAATCAGCCCGCTAACTTGGGGGAGTTGGTGCGCAGACTTCTAATGCTTTCTCTAGGGCGGATGGTTAATGTTTCGAATCCCCTGTAGTTAGCACCACTTTAAAAAAGTTCTAGGTCAATTCTTCACCCTTGAATAAGAGTTGAACTCTGCAAGTGATCTAATCTATCAAAAGGCATATATAAGGCCATTAATTAATTGAAGTATTGGAAAAGAAAGTGATTTTTTTAAAAAAAAAATTATGAGTGTTATTATAGATTTAACCTATAAAAATCTAGCATTTTTTTTTTTAATGGCATACATGAGTTATGCCAACCAAACAAACAATTTTTAACTTGTATTATTGTTATTGGCATGTGCAATTGCTTCTAGGAAAACAAAGAGTTTGGTAGCAGGCATGGAGTTATTGAATGAGTACGGTTTAGGACTTTGATGCAATGGACGGAAGAGTACCTTCTTTTTCTTTTTCGAGTCACCTCGAATCTTCTAGTAGGGAAAGCTTTTCGTACCATCTCTCTCAATATCTGATAGTTAATTTGAAATTTAACTAAATTAAAATCGAATATTCTCAATTTTTTTTTGGTAATTTTTCTATGTTCGATACACTTTAGGCCTCAACTAAACTGGAGTCAAGCCACATCAAATAACTATTTGAGAGAAGATATCTTTAAATCTTTCTCTCCATATATAAGGTTAAAACTTGAAATCTTATATATATGTGAACCAACTCCTTCTATTTGGACCAACCCCTATTGATTAATCGAACATTAACAAATGAATGTATTTAGTTATAGAGGCAATCCAAGAGGCCCACGATTGATGGCCCAAATACTTAATATCTAAGTGGTCCAACATCTCGTTCCAGCCAAATTAAAAGGTACCAACAATAATTAAATAGAAGAAAAAAAATTATAATAATTCTATTTTAAATAGAAACTGGAAATTCTATTTTAAGTCAATTTATTTTTCTTTTCCTTCATTCCATTTAGAGTACGTGCCGACTTAAACGGATGCATCGTACCTTAGTTGACTTTTTTCCTTGTTTTCTATTCAAGACAAATATTTTCTGTCATTGAATAGCAGTTCCTTTTCCTTGCCGTGTTGCTTGCACTCCATATCATACAATATTATATGTGAAATTTAAGGAATACTCTGAACCGAACAATGCTGAAATATTATTTATTTTATCATCAATGTCTCGATTCGATTCGTAGCATCTATTAGAAATTGAAATCATTTTAATGAAGCAGCAGACCACACAGCTCATCATCACAACTACTCCTTCAATTTTCTATAATAACTTCTGAACACGAATCCGGTAGGGTGATCAAGTGTAAGTGATGATGGATACGATGATGAGCAGAAGTTTCAGGCTTGAAGGGTCTTCGTGGAGGAAGGTAGGGAGGTCCAACAGCTCACTTCTTGCATCGGAATTGGTGGGATCTGAGACTGAGATTGCAAGACTCGCCGCATACGAGAGGCTTTCAGAGTCTATGAGGGTCGGCACTGCCGATGATTACTCGGCTGGATATAGCAGAAGATGCAGGAGGAGTAAGAGAAGAGGCTGGTCGTCGTTTCTTGTCAAGGCTTTCTCCTTTAGGAAGAGAGACGCTGCTGCTGATACGGATGATGTTTGCAGTAGACAAGTGGCGGAGGAGGCTGCACTGAAGCCACCGCCAGAGGCGGTGGTGCTGGTACCGGAAAAGAAGAAAATGAAGTCTGTTTGGTTCCCTAATCCTCACAGACGGTGGCCAGTTCATGGATGGTGATGTTTTTTCTCTTCTTTTTCTGGTCTTCTGGCTTTACTTTTTCTTCTTTGGTTTTCCAGTTTTTGATACTATTATTCAACACCACTGCTCCAGATGAAGGGCTTGTATAATTTACAGAAATTTCCAATGTATGAAATAGTAACATCTTGATTCATCATTGCCAGTGAGTGAATGCTTCAAATTCTTGTAACCATTCTCTCTGCTTGAAGTTGAAGATTTGTAGCTCATGAATTGCTAAGATTGCTCACCAGATAATGGCCGGCTTGAATAAGTTGCTGAGGCTGGAAAAAAGTAAAAGAAAGAAAGATAAAAAAACAATGTTAATGGTAAGTTGCCATTTAGGAGTACCTCGTCTGGTCTCTGATGAACTCCTTCAACAGCCATGGATTCATTTCCACTTTCCTAGGGAACAGACCTATGTATATATATACACATATACCCTGTGCTGTGCTTGCTCTCTTCTGCATAAATCTCCCATCTTTCCAATATTGAGCAGGCTGGCTAACAAGCATCACAATCCCTGCAGGCTTTATAATTGAAAACTGAGTTCGAATTAACCACGGATGCATGTGTTAGAATATGCAAATTCATTTGGAACCGGGTGGATTCGAACCACCAACCTCTCAGAACAAAACAGGTTCTGAGCACTCTTATCCAGTTTTAGAGCCTACGGATCCATACTATCATTGTCTGAATATGATATTCCATGCCCAACAAAACTATCCAACCACTCCAAGCTAATAGAATAAACAAGAAAAGGAAAGGACAAAATTTAACCTAACTTTGGGATATTCAATCATGTCAAGGAAAACAAACATGGATAAAAATACACTAAAGGATGTGGAGGGGGAAATGAGGCAAATTCTATCATATGAATAGACAACCATGACAATTCATGCAAGAAATCTGAACCAGGAATGGAAAGGAGGAGAACAAGAGATATTCAGAAGTTTTGGCAAGAACGATGCCTCTCTTTTTTTTAAGAATAAAAGGATTCATTGGCTGAGGAAATCATTTTTCTGTAGAAGCAGAATCAATAGTGGAAGTTAGGCTTCTGCCGGATCCTATAAGTATTAGGAGACTTAAAAAAGAACTGAAATATTCGGAGGAAATTAAGAGCCCCAAAAGATGCTATCAGCTAAAATTATTTTGGCAGTGTACAAATTTAAACTTGAACATTTTGATAATTAGTCAATCATCCTCTCAAATAACAAAAATTGGAACAGAAATACTAGCCATTATAATATATAAATAAAGTCGACGATGAATAAAATGAATATTGTTATCTACTTATATACCATGGAAAACATGAAATCTCAAGGATCATTGGTACCATCTAAAAGGCAACTTTACCCTATTCCAAGTCCGTGAGTCTGGTCAAAGCATCCAATTATGTAGGTTGAACGTGTAAATCTTTACATGACTTGACCTTCACCAAATATCACATTGCCCTCAGACATGCGGTGAATCATAGCATTAAACTGGTACATGGTAGTAACTATGTGTTCCTCGGGGTCTTCAGAAATACCGTGCAAGGAGGCAGTGAACTGTGTGATATCTCTATTCCAGCTTCTGTTGAATACTTCCTTCAGCAAGCTTCTTGAGAGGTACTGAAATCCTATCTGATGTCCTTCAGATACGATTTATCTAGTTTCCTTACCTTCCATCTGTCGCTAACTCATCTGCCTGCTTAGGTCTACCACACAAATGGAAATAAAGCTACCTGTTGTTGGGAAATAAAAAGGACGTAGGAGCTAATATGAGAGAAAAATACTTCTATTACTTTCAAATCCTAAAATGATCGTTAGGATCGTGCAGCGCGTGAAGATGGACTCCAGCGGCCGGCAGCGAGTGGCGGCGCGTGAGGCTGTTTCCGGTGGCCGATTGGTCGCCGGAAAATTGCAAATTGCTCCTTTCGACGAGACGAATCCAACAGTATAATCAGATTTTTATTTGGAACAACTTGAAAAAACACGAAAAATTCCAACAGTGTAATTTTTTCAAAAAAAAAAAATTCTGAAAAATTATAAAAACTCAACCAGGCTCCGATACCACTTGTTGGGAATAAAAATGATCGTTTAGGAGCTAATATGAGAGAAAAATACTTCAATTTACTTTCAAGAATAGAAGGAATAGACTATACAAGCTCTAACAAAAAAACTCTTAAAACTCACATACATATCACTCTAAGATATTACACAACTCTTTCTTGATTGTGTTTTAAAAAAGTTTAAGAAGCCTCTCTATTTATAGGACCAAAAACCAAGTGGGGGAAGCTAGGTGTAAGGTGTGAGGAAGCTTCAATGGTGGTTGAGAAAGGTGTAAGGAATCTCTTCTTGATTTCCATATCTTTGAGGAAGCTTCATGGTCATTCTAAGAATTGAAGATTCAATTCCTAGAGGAAGCTAGGTGGAAGGTGTGAGGAAGCTTCAATGGTGGTTGAGGAAGGTGTGAGGAATCTCTTCTTGATTTCCATATCTTTGAGGAAGCTTCATGGTTATTCTAGGAATTGAACTCTTCAATTTGCTTGTAGATGGATATGTCCTGGAAATTGAATTCTTTAATTCTCTCATTCCGGGCATATTCGGAACAAGCATCCCGATTATGTCTCTGCATAGCTCTAGCTTATCCCGTGTTACCACCTTTGTCAGCATGTCCGATGGATTCTCCTTTGTGTTGATCTTCACTAATCTCAACAGTTGTTGATCAATCGTCTCGCGTATCCAGTGATATCGAACATCAATATGCTTTGTACGAGAATGATACATGGAGTTCTTGCTCGGGTCTAGAGCACTCTGACTGTCACAATGTACCTTGTACTCTTTCTGCTGGATCCCAAGTTCTTGGAGATAACGCTTTAGCAACAACATTTCCTTACCGGCTTCAGCGGCAGCAATGTATTCTGCTTCCGTTGTAGATAAAGCGATACACTTCTGCAATCTTGATTGCCAAGAAACGGCTCCCCATGCAAAAGTGTAGATATATCCTGAAGTAGACTTTCTACTATCGGTATCTCCTGCCATATCAGCATCTGTATAGCCTTCCAAGACTGGATCATCACCTCTGTAGCAAAGACATAACTTCATGGTACCTTTCAAGTACCTTAGAATCCATTTGATTGCCTCCCAATGCTCCTTCCCGGGGTTAGAGAGAAAACGACTCACTGTACCCACTGCATGAGCAATATCTGGTCGTGTGCATACCATGACTTACATCGGACTTCCAACTGTTGAAGAGTAGGGCACCGCTGACATCTCCCCGATCTCTTCCTTGGATGTGGGACATGTTCTTTTGCTTAGCTTGAAGAGATTCGCAAGTGGAACACTAACGGGTTTGGCATCATTCATGTTGAATCTGTCAAGTACCCGTTCAATGTACTTCTCTTGCGATAGCCATAACTTGCGATTCTTCCTGTCTCGAGTGATTTGCATTCCAAGAATCTGTTGAGCCGATCCTAAGTCTTTCATGTCAAAAGACTTAGAAAGTTCTTTCTTCAGTTGGTTTATCTTCATCACATCTTTCCCAACGATCAACATGTCGTCTACATATAGTAGAAGAGCAATGAAGGTACCGTCTTGAAGTCTCTTGATGTATACACACTCATCTGCAGTTGTCTTCTTGTAGCCTTGACTCTTCATGCATGAATCAAACTTCTTATTCCACTGTCTTGGTGCCTGCTTCGGACCATACAAACTTTTAGATAGCTTGCACACGAGGTTAGTATTTGAAACCTCAAAACCTTCTGACTGTTGCATATAGATTTCCTCTTCCAAATCTCCATGAAGAAATGTTGTCTTCACGTCCATCCGTTCGCTCAGCTCAAGTTCATACTAGCTGCCAAGCCAAGTATGACTCGGATTGAAGTCATCTTGACAACTGGTGCAAAGATCTCATCAAAGTCAATTCCTTTCTTCTGTTGGAACCCTTTGACAACTAATCGAGCTTTGTGTTTCACCACTTGTTTGCTTGCATCTATTTTTAGCTTGAACACCCATTTGTTTCTCAGTGCCTTCTTCCCTTTAGGAAGTTCTACATTCTCATAAGTTTGATTTTTCTGCAGAGATTCTAACTCATCCTGCATTGCTATCAGCCATTTTTCTTTATCCTTATGAGACATAGCTTCTTGAAAACTCTCTGGTTCTCCATCTTCATCAACAAAAGGTATTCGGACAATGCGTACCTTTTTGATGATATACGGCCTCGTTCCGATCTACGAACAGTTGAAACCATCTCGGAAGAGCTACCATCATCTGTGTTTGGCGAGGTGTGGTGTGGCTCCCCTTGCTCTTCTATCTCATCTTCTTCTGCTTCTGAGTTTTCTTTTAGCACTCCGTCATTGTTTCTCAAGAACAATTCCGATACTACATCCGAAACTTGAGCACCCTCATTTGACTTCCGAGATATTGTGGATTTTTCAATATCTTCTATTGTCAAATTTTCATGGAACTCAACGTCCCTGCTCCCGATCACCTTTTTCTCATTAGGATCCCATAACATGTATCCTAGAATGACCATGAAGCTTCCTCAAAGATATGGAAATCAAGAAGAGATTCCTCACACCTTCCTCAACAACCATTGAAGCTTCCTCACACATTCCACCTAGCTTCTCCCACTTGGTTTTTGGTCCTATAAATAAAGAGGCTTCTCAAGCTTTTCTATCATCATAAACACAATCAAGAAAGAGTTGTGTAATATCCTAGAGTGATATGTATGTGAGTTTTGAGAGTTTTTTTGTTAGAGCTTGTATAATCTCTTCCTTCTATTCTTGAAAGTAAATTAAAGTATTTTTCTCATATTAGCTCCTAATCGATCCTTTTTATTCCCAACAAGTGGTATCGGAGCTTGATTGAGTTTTTATAATTTTTCAGAATTTTTTTTTTCTGAAAAAATTACATTGTTGGAATTTTTCGTGTTTTTTTCAAGTTGCTCCAAATCAAAATCTGATTATACCGTTAGATTCGTCTCGTCGAAAAGAGCAATCTGCAATTTTCCGGCTACCAATCGGCCACCGAAAACAGCCTCACGCGCTGCCGGAGTCCATCTTCACGCGTTGCACGCACAGTGAGGAAGAAGGCTGACGCCAGCGCCACGTCAACAGCCATTCGGCCAGCTTCCACACAATCTACCACATCACCGGTCAGTTTTTATTTTCGAAAAATTGCAGTTTGGTCCCTCAATTTTTTGAAAAATTATAATTTTTCACCTATAATTTTTCGAAAATTATATTTTGACCCGAAAGTGTCTACCCTACCATTTTCGGCCGTTCCGGACGCAACGGTGCTGTCTATTTTTCGAAATTCTGCTCCAATTTTTGTCAAATAGAAAATCGCGTCCTGTCTATTTTTCAAAATTCTGCTCCAATTTTTGTCAAATAGAAAATCAAAATTATTTTGAGGGTTAAAATGACCATTCACAATTCTGATGCTACATCTGAAACTTGAGCACCCTCATTTAACTTCTGAGACATTGTGAATTTTTCAATGTTTTCTATTGTCAAATTTTCATGGTACACAACGTCACTACTCCTGATCACCTTTTTCTCCCTAGGATCCCAAACCCCTATCCAACCTCTTCATTTTTTCATAGCCAATGAAAATGCATAGGTGTCCTCGCATCAAGCTTCTGCCTAAGCTCTTTGGATACATGTGCATATGATGAGCAACCAAATACTCTAAGATGTGAGTATGTAGGATCTTTACCTTTCCATATCTTTGAAGAAACTTCATGGTCATTCTAAGAATTGAACTCTTCAATTTGCTTGTAGATAGATGTCCTAGAAATTGAATTCTTCACCTGCATTGGAGAGTATACTCAGTGCTGAATAGATGACTAGTACTACAACTCTTTGGAGTTATTATGTTACAATTTTCTTTTTATTTCTTTTCATTTTTTTTTTTTTGGGCGGGAGTGGTTGTTGCCCTCTCCTTTTTATCACCACCAACCTCACAGAGAGAAAGGTTCTTGAAGTAAAATTCCCAGAAGAAAGTATTACGTAGCACTAGAATTAGAAAAATATAAGCGAAGGAGCATAGTACTTGCCCCTATATCTAAATGAACAGGTAAACAAAATGAAAATCACCTTCATCCAATTGCAATCCTGTAAATATGATCAGAGCAGAGAACCTGTGAGGTTGAATTGATGTTTTAAATATGTTAAACTTCAGATTGTACACCACTAGACCTTTGGCAAAGATTTCATTGCCTTTAAGATTATAGCATCGAACTAGTGCACAATCAAATTCTCTTCAAGTAGTAACAAAATTTTCCCAAGCTCCTTAAAGGTCATGTACAAGGAGATGGAAACAGCTTGAAATCTCCATCCAGCTTCCATCAAAAACTTCATTCTGCTAGCTTGCACTGAACTTGCAACTGACCTACCTAGAGCTAATGATCTTTCTGGTCGCCTTCTGTTAATTGGTCTCCTGCGTACAAGAGAAAACATGCTTCTGAAACGCCTCCACATGTTTGGATCCACCATGCAAATGGAAACAAACCTACCTCCAAATTGGAGTTTATATCCTGCGGTTGATGTTCTCTTCTAAGAAAATTAGACTTTTGAAGGAGTTGCTCTTCTGTTGAACTCTTGTCATCTTATTTATAAGATGACCACTTGTTCCAGAAGAAACAATCAGAACATATCAACTGGAACAGATTCCTAAACCATTCTATATTGAATGGCATGAAGATGGAATACAAACTAACCATCTGAAAACAAAGTTATTACAAGGTCTCTAGCAACAGTTTATTCTTCTACTGATTTCAATATAAGTAAAGCAGGCAAACATGTATTGAATGAAGGCAAAGGCAATGTAAAATAATTGTACTCAGAAGATATGCATATAAAGTAAAAGGGGCAATTATACTGGAAAATTAAGCTTTGATATGAAAAAGAATAATAATTATAATACACTTTGCTGTGTTATTTATAACCATTTATCTTCATTTTGTTTCTGTTGAATGGAATGTTTTGTTTCTGAATTGAAAACTATGCTTTATTCTGTATTCAGAAAATTCTAGAAATGTGTCGTGTGGTGTGTGTGGTATGTGCTGTATCTGTTTAAGGACAAAGGCTTACAGTTTTGAAACTGACAAATTAGTAGTGGCCCCTTTGGAACAAAAATATAGGTGGTGAATTTGTAGTGGACTCCTTAACTGACAATTTCTCTGTTTGGAGAAACATGTATAAAAGACTATTGTGATGCATATATTCCATAGACATTCTGTAGAAATGTGTGCACATGTGGTGGCAGCCTTATGGGTTAATGTAAATATATAGCAATGG
Organism: Cynanchum wilfordii; assembly: GCA_025388415.1. Lineage (NCBI taxonomy): Eukaryota > Viridiplantae > Streptophyta > Magnoliopsida > Gentianales > Apocynaceae > Cynanchum > Cynanchum wilfordii. Next base: position 1,504,149 of record JAHSUH010000005.1, read on the forward strand.
ACTGTGTACCTGAAAACGGGAAACCTTGCATGGAGGAATTGAACATTCCCATGATTGCAGCGTTACTTTGGATTGTAAGGAGGCCGCAAAAACTGAAAGATGTAAAAGCAGAAAAAGGAAAACACTAACCCGAGAGGGAGGGGAGAACCCGGCAAAAATAAAAAAAATAAAATAAAATAATCAGGTTCCCCGTGCGATCTCCCCATCCCTCCAAACCCCACAAAAATTGATCTTTTTATTAAATTGGGTGACCTGCCATGCAAGCGCACCTGACATGGCAAAGGCCGCGGATACATCATACAAACAATACCAATCGAGACTCAGCCCCTGCACTTGAGCCTCATTTGTCTCGATTTTTCTCTTTTCTCCCTTCTAGAACACTTCACATAACATGGTTACATCCATAACTCTAAATTGATTGTACAGAATACAATCAAAATAAGCCTAGGACGCAGAAAGGAATTGGGTCTACTTCAGACAGGTATCAGCAAAATCAAGCAGAAGCACCCCTCTCCTTCCAGGAGACAAAACATACCCTGCATAATCTATACGAGGTTAGGGGAAAAAAATGGAACTTCTCCAACAAAACAAACAAAATATGCACTTGATTAGCAAAAGCAGAACAATCTACAATCCACCATCATAAATCACGGAACAACATAATTAACAAACAATATATCGGGTTTAAATACAATTTGAAAAAAAAAAATTTAAAATTTAAAAAATCGGCAATCAACCATAGGCATAATAAACTTGAAAAAACCCTGTGTAATATCAAGAGGAGAAGGAGTTACAAATCGCACCGTGAAACAGATCCACAAAAATCCAAGTCATCCGCTCACCAACTGTCCGACGAAACCTAAAAAAGCACCGTCTAAGCTCCGAGGTTAGCCCCTTAGACAGAAGTCGGCAGAAGAATTCCAAGCTCCAATGACAAAAACACCTGCAAAAGAACTCAGATTAACCATCAGAGAATAGGAAAACGACGAACCTTGATGAAGAGACTCCAATCATCGCCGACCTGGTTTGCCGGAAAGAGAGGGTACGATTCGAGATCTGGAGCCAACGGTTTATTTATAGGGAAGGAGGCGACATTGTAGGGGTAGTGGTTGAAAAGTCGTGGTAGGTTTGAGCTGGCATGAATCGTCCAACCATGTGTATGTTAAGAACTTTTCGGGCTTTTGAAATTATAGATTTTTCTGTTTCCTACGTTTTTGGTTTTTCTTTTTTAAAAAAATAATAATTCCTACGTTGAGTAGTATACGACTATAATATTTATCAAAAAAAAAGTATACGACTATAACAATAAATATTTTATTATTTTAAAAAAAAGGAAAAAATAAACCGATTATAAATAGATCGGGCCGGTCAGGAAAAGCTCAATGATCTCGAGTCCTGTTCATATTATACTTCTTTAATATGAGAAAAAATCTATAAAAGAAATTTAACTTTTTCTTTTAAAAAAAAAAAAATTGTAATTATTTTTCATATTAGTTGTAAAATAAGAATCCAAGTATACTCAGAAGTCCATTTGAATCAGTCTTAATATTTAAAACATATTTAATTTAGAGTTCTACTTAATTATGATTTATCTTTAAAATATAATATATATATAGAGAGAGAGAGAGAAAAAAAAGGACATGCTGCAAAAAATTAATATTAGATTCTATCTTATATAAATATATTTTGTTAAAAAATTATCTTTATTATATTTATATATTAAATAATTAAGAGTAGCATAATCTCTGTGAATCCCAATTGAGTTGGAAGTCCCAATGAAACTCGACGATTTAAATTGAATTAACCTGAAATTAGTTATGGCAGTATTATTATTATTATTATTTTTTTAAAGGGGGAAAACGGAAACTCATGTACATCTGATGGGTTATATACCTAACTAATACAATTAAAAAAAAATGAAAAACAATTATGGAAGAATAATAATAATTATCGATTGCACATGGAAATACTTAATTTAATAGTAGTAAATCGAAATAAAAATATTTGATGAAACAATGTAATTAAAGCAAAAGAGAATCATAAAACTAGTAATATCAAGGTTTAGAACCTGATTCGGAGAAGGCGATTCTTCGTATTATTTATTCTCCTGCAAGCCAGCACTTGTTGTACCGGCAGAAGAATTTGTTTCGAGAGATCCGGCAGCGGCCACCGTTGATGTTCTACTCTGATCTTAAACAGCGAGTACTGCAAAAATAGATTAAGATCCGGGTGGATTCGAACCACCAACCTCTCAGATGAAAACAACAAACATCTGAGCGCTCTTTCCAGTTTCTGAGCTTACGGATCTCTCCGATCACCAGGGATCTATAAAGAAACAGAGGCTTCAATCGTGTTATTAAATTTAAACGAAGAGGAGATTCAGGATTTACCTTACATTCTTAGATTTTGGCATTTTCACTATCCCACGATCAACATCCAACGACGAGGACGCAGCAGCTGTGCAGGTTTCCATCCTGTTCTTCCAATGTTTACCCATTCAAAAAAGTTTGAACAATTTTTACCTATTTAAATTATACTTTTAGCATTCAATATAAGTATTTTTTTAAAATATATATAATTTTAATATTTTTAATTTTAAAAAAATTCTAAATTTAAGATTCTTTTTTTTAAAAGAAAGGGTTCAGAAAAATAACTGTTCTTGTACACCTAGAAGAAGACTACAGAGATGCAGTCAAATAAGCATTCATAAAGACTCCACAAAATATATAGCAGAGAATCAAAACAAATAAATCTTGATGAACGGTAGTTGAATAGTGATCATGTGAAATACTCTTTGTCCAGACGGATAAAAAGAACTCGAACAAAGATGATTCTCAAAATTCCAACACCTACTAATATCAAAGAACTCCGACCCAGATTATATCTGCATCAAGTTACTTGATCCGTAAGAAAAAACTTCAGATTGGTTTAGTAGCCATCTTGCAAATATGGGATTCATATGGACTAAGGAGAACACTTCAAGAGTATAATACTGCAGGACACACACCGCTGCTTCATTTTGATCCGACCACAACCAACCAAGCAGTCCTCGAACACTCCCATCTCAACCACCTTCTGCCCTCTCCCTCTGCAACCTCCTGGAACCTCTTTCATTGCTCCAGTCCAGCAGCGACAGCAACCTTCATCACGTGCTTCCATCTCAAAAGCGACAAAGCCACTGAAGAGTCACGAGAATCCTGCCCGCCACTTCATGTATGCAGAAGGTCTTCATGAACAAGCACCAAGTATCATTGCCTCATACATCAGATATTTTACCTTCTCGAGCTTGAAATAAATCCTCAAAAGACATACATTGAAGCCCAACACTTATTTTACCTCCCAAGCAATCATCAGACCGCAAGAAAACTTGTCCAAAGATGACGTTTGTCACTTGCTTTCATCTTTAGTCATTAGCAAGATGTAGAACAGATCTATAACACTAAAGGACAAAAAGAACAAACAAGAAATAGCAGAGCAAAACAACTGACATTGTACAATCCCAATGACATTTTTTGTTGTACCAACAAACAAAGACCCAAGCTACACAATAGTCTGCTACAACCAACTAGGATACATAACACCAAGCGTGTAGCAATGACTAAACAAGAACCTCCAAGAAACTAAATTTAAGGTAAATATATTTAAGCACAAGAATTATCTTTAAAATAAAAAATAAAAAAAAAAAAAAAAAATAGAGAGAGAGAGAGAGAAAAGGAAAAGTTCAACGGGACATCATATTTTTTTCTATGGAGTGTGCAATGGAAAGAGGTTAGCAGAATCGCAAGTGTACCATCGAAGATCAATTAATTCAATGATCGTACGCATGTTGACTTGAGTGCAAGTGTGAGAAGATGATATTAGTGCCAGTGTGAAGGAGATAACTATTATAATGAATTAGAATAGTAATTAAGACACTAGAATATCAAGAAAGTAAAATATGAGTTGCGATGAAGTTTGATGAATCATCCACTGAATTCTGTAGTTGGTTAAAAAGAATTAAATTTGTTGAATGTGAAAATCAACTTACTCTCTTCATATTTCTAGAAGAACCTACAAAATATTTGAATAATAATTTTAAGTGCTTGAGAATTCAACAAGAATTGATAAGTTCTAAAATTCTTGAAAATTCTAAAGACTCAACTCCGATCTTTTCATGTTTGCCAAATATAAATATGAATATCGGATCATTTGATCAGTGTTGAGTGATTTCAAATAAGAGAATAAAGGATTGGTGAAGTTAGGAAATGAAAATTGAATTATCAATCTTCGATTTTGAGTCTTTAATCCGTTCAAAAATCCTCTACTTGCTCTGGATTAAAAAGTAACTATGTTGATTAATTTTAATGCATGCAGCGGGTCAGCTATCTCTAGAGTTAATAATTAGATTAAAGGAATATGTGCGTATGTAGATAGCTAAATATGGATTTAGAGATTGCGCATTGTTTACCTGAGTCCCAATGAGCTCGGATAGTCGCATGTTGGTGATTTTTGCTTCGTAGCCGCATCATCTCAGTTTGATTCGTAGGCAAGAGCAGATAGTAAAAAGAAACAAACAGGCAACACGACACCAGAAGGGGAGGGGAGAACCCGGGCCAAAAAAAATTGAAATTATATTCCCGTGCGATCTCCCCATAACCCCCCAAACCCCAAAAAACTGCTCTTTTATTAAATAGGGTGACCTGCCATGCAAGCGCACCTGACATGGCAAAGGCCTAGATGACAACTTACAAAGTATTATCAACGAGTCGAAAATCAGCCATGGCCGCGGGCTTCTCTGCATCAACTTTCTGTCCCTCTACATCGATCCTTTCATAATTTAATTCATTGTACAATAAATACAGCAGATTGATTCAGCGTCGTCATTCATCCACAAAAAAAGTCAATACTCCTCCGCCCCAATTTATTTGTCCAGGTGCTCTGTTGATTAAATATATTTAAATTTAAAACTATAAAATTATGAGTGGAAAAAGTATTTTTCTATTAGGGCTAAAACTGGGGAAATAATAATAAAAATTGACAGATAATTTGGGACGGAGGAGTACTCATGATTCCGAGTAATTTCCCGACGGCGAGAGAGAACATGAAGCAGCAATCCTGTACGAAGGGTTAAATAAATAAATATAGAGGGAACTTCCAAAATAAAATCGATTGACACAACCTAAGACTCAAGGAATCTCCAATTTTCAATAGATCGGGAGGGGAAATAAACCTATGCAGACTTTATAACCAATAACATAAAGAGGAAATTCAAACAACCCAAGCATCAAATTAATCTAACAATAGCAGATCCCCAAAAGTGTTAATACCTGGATGCCGAACAACAGATCCGAGAAATACATATCCCAGAAGTTCCGATCCAAAATCGCAAACGAAACTCCTCAAGAAATCTACGATCAAAAACTGAGTTTCTTCAAGACGCGACAAACGCTGCAGCAAAAATCTCCTTCAGAACATGGCAAGAAAAGGAGAAAGAGAGAATAAACACACGACGAATCATGTAAAACCGAAGACAAATCATGGAAGGAAGGAAGATCTTGCCGCAAGGTATCCATGATCGGCTAGCGTTGGTCGGATAGATCGGAACATGGTGTATAGATAGAGAGGCGCAACCTTTTATAGGGAAATCACGAACCGACTTTGTAGAGGCGGTAGTTAAAAATCCACGGTAGCGTAGCTGGCTACGAAACTCTGTCCAATAGAAATATACCACGTAATATTATAAATTTTTTTTTTTTTTTTTTTTTTACTTTAATTAATTGAATTTTCATGTAAACCACTACACAATATATTAAATAATTTATTCCTTGGAGTATTTTGTAATCCTACCGCCATACAGAAACTTGATTGCCCGG